>SJYA01000941.1:109409-120152 GCA_006410615.1 Neotragus moschatus | reverse complement strand
AAAAAAATAATGATCCTTGGAAATTATCCCTCTCTGGGGATTAATGAAATGAGACTTTACAAGGTTAAATAATTTGCCTTAATCCATATGTATAGTAAATGCTGGAACTGTTTTCAGACTCAATTTAAATTAATAATATCAGTAAATTTAGGTATAAGAATTTGTTGTCCTCAAGAGAAATTATCTCATAGGTTTGTAGATAGCAAAGAAGCAGACTGTAAGGAAATGAAAATTTTCCCCCAGAGGGAGATTTTAAAGATCAGTGCCTTGGAAGAGACAGGAAAAATTCAAACAGTGGAGGTAGGTAAAGCAAATGAAAGGTATGCTATTATATTTAACTGTGGAATTCAGACTTGATTGTCTTTTTTATCTATAAAATTTAATATTTCTAAAATGTAGGAGGTAGGAATGGATTATTCTACTGAGAAAATGAGGAAGACTCATTATGACCATGACTTTGTAAGAAAATTAAAAGAGAGAATCAAAAGCTTTGAAGTCCAAGTGAAATAACGTTGAGATTATTTAGACCAAGTCTTCATGGTTTTCTCTAGAAATAGTGCCACCTGCCTAAAGCAGATTTAAAGAATTGAGGAATAAAAAAGTAATTTGAATTTGAAAATTAATAAAGCTAATCTTAGGGGAGGCTACTACCTATGATAGTGGGGTAGCTTTGCCCTACTGCGTTTATACTGCTCACTGGTAATAAATTCTCTACCATGCATCTCAGTATCACAGGACAGGAAAAAGCAGGGTAAAGAGAGTCTGTATTGCAACTGTTGTTATCCAAGAAAAGGGAGAGGAAGAGTACAGATTTAAATTGTAAATAATAGTTCTTCTCATCCATGAACCAGTTGTCAATATTGGACTCTTGAAGACTGATTTGAAAGGGTGAAAATGTAGATCCGTGTAAGAAGGTTGTCAGAGAATCAGTCAATTTTGTTTGAAAGAATCAATGGAGAGGTGACAAGCCTCCAAAGGGAAACATTTGAATGTCCAAAAATATTGATATGGCCAAGATCAGAGAGATTGNCCAGTTGTCAATATTGGACTCTTGAAGACTGATTTGAAAGGGTGAAAATGTAGATCCGTGTAAGAAGGTTGTCAGAGAATCAGTCAATTTTGTTTGAAAGAATCAATGGAGAGGTGACAAGCCTCCAAAGGGAAACATTTGAATGTCCAAAAATATTGATATGGCCAAGATCAGAGAGATTGTAAAAAAACAAAACAGGAAGTATAGTTGTTATTAGTTTTGATGACTTAAAATTTGTTGTCATGGAGGTGAACTTATCTAAGTTCACTCTGAATTTATCAAAATATAATGTCATTACCCAGTAAGCATGCTAAGTAACCCACTGAGGGTTTCTTGAGAACATTAATAAAATATATTTTGCTCTATAGGTTTCTTATTTTAATCAACTTAGTTTTAGTTACCATCACAAAAGAAAAATTTATTTGCTTTATTTAGATGCAACTATCTGATTATGTCCATATTCCTCTTATTATGGTAATTATATGATTAAAATATAAAATATTTCATCTAAATACCTGTATTAAAAAAGATCATGTAAATAAACCTAATCTTAATGTAGACTTAAAATTCTAAATGATATTGACATTTTTGAAAATGTGGTCCCAATAGTGGAGGTATATTTAGTGATTATATTCTCCTTGAAATATTGATTTTTAAAATTATATTGATAATAGTGATATCATATGAGGTCATAGCCACATCATTTTGGACATTTCAACTGATGTCTCTAAGAAAAAGTCCTATCTAAGATAATGAGGCATTTTTTACCTAGAGAACAGACACACGCAAACTCTAAAAATATCAAATCTCATATACTTATCATCTTCTATTTAGGAGTTGTTTGAAATTAAAGACTAAGTTCCAATTTTTTTCTTGCAAGCCTAAGATTGCTAAATGAATACTATGTGAACAATGACATTCATTTTTTATGATGACAAAGAAATAATCAGTGACTTAGTTGGTCTTCCAAATTTCCATTTGGAAAATAAATATTTTCTCCTAAAAATGTCTTTTCAATTACACATGGTTGAGAAGAGATGTTAGGGGGAAATCTCAGCCAAGTGTGGGTGAATTGCTTAAACTGTGCATTGATTACTGGCTATTAAGCAGCTCTTATTTGAATGCATATGATCATTTTAACCACAGGCTCCATTTTCTCTGTCTCCTATCAGCAGTTGCAGCATCCAGTGATCAAAGCCAGATTCCTATAATTGCTGTGTCTGTGACAGTGGGAGTCATTTTGTTGGCAGTGGTTATCGGCTTCCTCCTCAGTGGAAGGTAAGACAGGAAGCTGTGCTTCTGAACTTTTGCAGCTGATCTCTGCCTTACCTTGATCTGACCGTTTGACTGTTAATCACATCCCAAAACAAATCAGGCAAGTGATATATCATTAGATAGTTTCTATGTAGGATATATTTCTTACGCTTTACCTTGTCCGTGTGAGTTCTAACTTTTAAGCACACAATTTCTCTTTTCCAGGTATATTCTCTTCACATGAATAGTATTAACTTGTTATTATTTATTATGTTGTTAATATAACCATATCTTTTCCTAATATAGTTTATTTTAACCTGAGTTTTATTTTTTCCTTTTAAAAGTATTTGTCAATATATCCTCTCAAAGGTTTCAATTTTAGTGTTTAGGAAGGCCTGTGTCTGTGCTTATTATTTCAGAAGAATAAGACTAATAATTCCAGTTTAGCCAGTGTTCTATGCTAACAAGGTGATGGATACAAAGTAGACACTCTGACAAACAGGCATTTTGAGAAATAACCACCCCATTTTTATGACTGCATTTAAATTCAGCTTCTGAATGATTTCAACCTGAATATGTCAATCAGAATGTATATAGTGAATTTTATTGAATGTTATATCAATATATACATTAACATTAATATGTGCATTAAATGTCTACATTTTTCACTTTGAACAAAGAGGCAGAGCCCCCAACAAGAGCTCATGAGGAAGGTGTTCCCTGACATTGATCAAAGCATAATCAATCTTTCTAAAAATATAAATAAAAGCATGAGTGTGTTCTATTCCTGCAACAAACATATTTCCAGTTTTTATCCAGGCCACTATTAGAAGGGGTATTCAGTAATGAGAGCTGTCCATTTGAAAATGCNCATGAGGAAGGTGTTCCCTGACATTGATCAAAGCATAATCAATCTTTCTAAAAATATAAATAAAAGCATGAGTGTGTTCTATTCCTGCAACAAACATATTTCCAGTTTTTATCCAGGCCACTATTAGAAGGGGTATTCAGTAATGAGAGCTGTCCATTTGAAAATGCTCTGATGTTAGACTATTACAGAAAACCAGATAAGTCTTCATGAAAGTATTAAACCTAAAGAAATATTTGAAAATATAATATGATTCAAAAAAGTCAAGAAGTCAATATTCATATTGATTTTGTACTGTCTTACTCATTTACTTTTGACTCTTCAGCACCTATTCAACTGATAAATGTATAGAATTAGGCATTTTCAGTATCCTGCATATTTTATTATGCAAAGATTTATGACTACATCTTTAAATTACAGTTGAGATATATTATTTTCATAAAATATATTTCATAAAACATTGTTACTTCCTTTGAACATCCTTTTTCTTTCCCCAGAATTCTCTTTCTTCTAGTTTTTCTTCATTTAAGAGTGTTCGAACTTTTCTTAAGAAATTGTTGCTTACTTTTACTATTAGAATAGCAGTGATTCACTTTCAGAATTGTTAGCTGGGAAGCAGTCTGTGTTCTATTGAGGACTGCCCGCCCTGCTCAAGCCAGAGCCTGGCTGGATCGTGCCCCAATGATCTATTCTCTCTGAAGTCACTTAGGGAGCATGCTCTACTATTGTCCTTGCTTTCTGGAAGAGAAGCTAATTCCACCAAGTAAGGTAATTGAACTGAGTAAATTGTAACTACCAAAACAACTATGATGATATAATCTGTCTTTTCTACCCAAAAGGGTGATTGACTATCATACATTTGCAGAGCTGGTTTGTGATATCAGTTATTTACTTGTGACTGAGATACTGGTTAGCCCCTTCCTGTCCAGTAAATCCAGAAGCACTACTCAGGTATAGGCACATGGGGATCATAAGAAGATATTATTTGCCTAGTCTACTGAATAAAAATGGAAGAAAGGGGCAAGGTCTAGAGACCAATACGTTTGTGTGTTTGAAGATTTATTAGAGAACAGATAAAATATAAGAAGCATTTTACTGTAAACTTATAGTTTATCTATGTAACCTAAGTATTGTCAATGTGAATTTACTGATGACATTCAGCTAGGGATCCTCGCTGACCTATATATGAATCAAACACTGTCCCTGCCCCCATTTTTTCCTTAATATATATAAAACTGACTTAAAAGCAATTCACTTTGTTACATCTGCAGCATTAGACAAAGTGAGAGAAGTTTCAGTATACCAACTGTTTGGTAACTGAAGAAAGGTATAGCTTTAGCGTGCATGCACACACGTACACAAATTTCATATGCATCAGGAACTATCATAAAAGAATAACTAAATTTTAGTGTCTAGAAATATCTAGTGTATTTCTCAGTTAAATTGAAATGATATCTACCCCTAAGAAGAAAAGCTTAATTTTCAGCATTATTAAACCCAACTCTTGATAATTTTGGATCTAGTGTATTACAGAAGTATATTACTTTTTTTTTCAGAAGTATATTACTTTTTAAAATATATCAGCAATTATAATTTGGGCACTGTTCATTCATATTAATTCTTTTTAATTACACAGACTGTGATGTTGAGACTAGGAATTTGCAGATTAAAGGAAAACACACTTTACTAAAAGTTAATCTGAGATTTATATTTCTTTACCAGCAAATTTTTGGCATGAAACTTTAATTACTTCATTTTGTTGGATGTGCATTCTTGAATTTCAGGGAGCATTTGTCTTATGATAAAAATATCTCTGGCTATTTTATTTTACTTTTCATGAACAGACTTGTTTAGAAGTTAAATGATTGGAGTCTAACAGGACTTTTCCTATTTCATTCAAGGCAATTTTTGTTGGGACTAAGAAAATCTTATCTACCTTGTAGTACCTGGAGTATACTGAATTAATAAAATTTTGTCAAATAAAAGAAAAACTTAATGATGAGATGTGGACAAAACCTAACAAAAATTTGAGGAGTTATCTCTAAAGCACTAGCAAATTACTGAAAAAAGTCTGTACTAGGAATGATCAAGTACACTGACATTGAATTACACATATTTCTCCTTGTGCTGAAATATGATTGATAAACACACAAAAATATAATAGCATTTAGACTCCACCCTCACTTTGAACTTATTCTCTTTCATCATCTTTTAACTCCTGAATATTTTATAAGCCAGATATTTGCTGCTGGTTAAAATGTCTTTTAAATTACAAATAATTTTAACTTTTCAGTGGTGATATAAACTTAAATTTGATATATTGCAAATATATTACTGTTATATGTATATAATATTCACTGAAGTTTATATCATCATTTGGGCATGAGAAAATGTATGTCTTGAAGGTACATCAGTCAGTTCAGTTTAGTTGCTTAGTCGTGTCCGACTCTTTGCAACCCCATGGACTGCAGCCCCACCAGGCTTCCTTGTCCATCGCCAACTCCCAGAGCTTACTCAGACTCATGTCCATTGAGTCAGTGATGCCATCCAACAATCTCATCCTCTGTCACCCCCTTTTCCTCCTGTTTTCAATTTTTCCCAGCATCAGGGTCTTTGCCAATGTCAGTTCTTTGCATCAGGCGGCCAAAGTATTGAAGTTTCAGAGTTAAATAAAAGAGTTTTAAACCAAAATTATTTTTTCATGGTATTTTTTTTCTTTTGGAAAAAATGTTGGTATTCATAATTTCATAATTTCAAGAAGTATTCGACATTTTATTAAATGCCTGTCATAAGTCTTAGGTTAGGAAATACAATGGCTTAATGCTAAAATATGCTGGATCTAGAAACTTTTCTTCAAGCTCCTTTGTAGCCAAATAAGATAATTATATAGGCATTTTTAACGCAGCTATTTAGTTAAGTGCCAGAGCTCTGCTCACATTTTATATAAAGCACAATAGCTTCTGAAATGAATCCTTTTTATAGGGTATGAAGTATTCTAAAACCTTCAGAGACGTATCTTTGCCTAGTGGAAGTAGCACAATAATAATATTGATAACAGTAAGTTTAATATTTTCTAGATGAATGACATATGACCTGCCAGTAGGCACTGTTCCAAGGACTTCAAATGTAATATCTCACAACTCTGTATCTCATTATTAGCTCTATCTCCAATTTATACTTCATAAAAGTTATCTCCTTGATGTTTCTTGAATATTGTAAAAATAGCCAAACTGTACGGCTTTTGCACTGGGTCTTCTTACTGTCTAAAACTCTTTTGCCGCAGAAAGAAACAGGACTTTCTCCTTCTTTCTTTGTTTAACCTCATTCTCTCAATTGAGTTTTCTAAAATAGTGGCCCGTGACTTCTTCCTCTGTGCATCAGATCTTCCTTACCCTGATTTGCCTCCTTAGAATACCCATTGCCATTATAATATACATATTAATATTTGTGTGTATATTTTGTCTTCGCTGGTGGCTCAGTCAGGGAAGAGTCTGCCTGCAATGTGGAAGAAAGTGTGTATATTTGTATCTATTTGGTTTATTTTCTGTCTCCCAAACTTGAATATAAGCTTCAGAATGACAGGGATTTTTATCTGCCAGTTCTCTCACCTTAGGACAATATCTAGAATATAAATTATATAGTTAGTTGATAAGGACCTGGGTCTTGGGCACAACTCTAACTCTAAGATCTTTACTCTTCACTATTTAACTTTCCTATGACTTATATCGTTCAACTATATGATTTTGGTGAAACTCTGAACTCTTATATGTGAAGCCAGTGGGTTTCTACTGCTAAAAATAATAGTATTAACATTTAAAAACTTTTTAAACTGATATAATATGAATAAAATAACCCTTAGAAATTAATCTCAGTGATATCTTGACCCTAAAGTAAATTAAAGAACATATTGGGTCAGCAACTTCCCTGGTGGTGCAGTGGATAAAAATCCACCTACCAATGGCAGGAGACATGGGTTTGATCCCTAGTCTGGGAAGATCCCACATGCTGCAGAGCAGGTAAGCCCATGCACTACAGCTACTGAGCTCATGCTCTAGACCCTGTGAGCTGCAACTACTGAAGCCCATGTGCTCCAGAGCCTGACCTCTGCAATAAGAGAAGCCAGTGCAATGAGAAGTCTGTGCACTGCAGCAAAGAGAAGCCCCTGCTCACTGCAACTAAAGAAAACCATGCAAAAGTAAAGAAGACTCAATGTAGCCAAAATAAATAATTAACTAATAAGAAAAGAGCATATTGGGTTATAGTGAATTTTCCCTTCATTATACACTTGAAAATTATACGTGGTAAACTATGTCTGTTCTAGAATCATACATATCAAATGTCACCACCCCCATAGCCATTCCTGGTTTTGTGAAAGCTAGTTAATCTCACTTTTGTTTTTACTTAAAACTTAAGTTCATCATTTTATATGTGTCTGCCCTGATAGATATGTATTTGTGTTGAACACAGATTCTGGTGTTCAGTTCAGTTCAGTTCAGTCGCTCAGTCATGTCCAACTCTTTGCAACCCCATGAATCGCAGCATGCCAGGCCTCCCTGTCCATCACCAACTTCCGGAGTTCATTCAAACTCATGTCCATTGAGTCGGTGATGCCATCCAGCCATCTCATCCTCTGTTGTCCTCTTCTCTTCCTGCCCCCAATCCCTCCCAGCATCAGAGTCTTTTCCAATGAGTCAACTCTTTGCATGAGGTGGCCAGATTACTGGAGTTTCAGCTTTAGCATCATTCCTTCCAAAGAAATCCCAGGGTTGATCTCCTTTAGAATGGACTGGTTGAATCTCCTTGCAGTCCAAGGGACTCTCAAGAGTCTTCTCCAACACCACAGTTCAAAAGCATTAATTCTTCAGAACTCAGCTTTCTTCACAGTCCAACTCTCACATCCATACATGAGCACAGGAAAAACCATTGCTTTCACTAGACGGACTTTTGTTGGCAAAGTAATGTCTCTGCTTTTCAATATGCTATCTAGGTTGGTCATAACTTTCCTTCCAAGGAGTAAGCATCTTTTAATTTCATGTCTGCAATCACCATCTGCAGTGATTTTGGAGCCCAAAAAAATAAAGTCTGACACTTTTAACCGTTTTCCCATCTACTTCCCATGAAGTGATTCTGGTGTTAGTTGTCAGTAAATATCCAATGATTGGACGACTGGCAAAGTGAAGCCAGAGTTTGAGACTCTTGAAAACATGCTTTAAACTAGCTTTTCAGTGTTATCACTATATGTGTTTTAGACCTTAGTTCCTTTGGCTGCATATGACAGAAGCCAAATTCAAAGTGGTTATCAAAAAGATAATTGTAGATCATATAGATAAAAAATTTCCAGAGATTTTTTTAAAAATGGAAAGCACAGACACTTGTAGATCTAAATGCTAAAATACTGCCTGCTATGCAATTGAAGATCCATGATTCAGGAATGCTCTGGCACTATTATGGTATTTAAAGGCACTGATAAGATGAGCTTACTTAGATAGAGCCCAAGGGCTCTGGCACCCCACTCCAGTACTTTTGCCTGGAAAATCCCTTGGATGGAGGAACCTGGTAGGCTGCAGTCCATGGGGTCGCTAGAGTCGGACTTGACTGAGCAACTTCACTTTCACTTTTCACTTTCATGCATTGGAGAGGGAAATGGCAACCCACTCCAGTGTTCTTACCTGGAGAATCCCAGGGACAGGGAAGCCTGGTGGGCTGCCGTCTATGGGGTCGCACAGAGTTGGACACGACTGAAGTGACTTAGCAGCAGCGGCAGCAGCAGCAAGAGCTCTGATATATACTGAGAAATAGATTGAAGGAGGAATATCCATCCAGAGGAGACAGAGAAGGAATGGTCCATGAGGAAGCAGGAGACCAGATGATTGTTGCATTCCTAAAGTGGGACTAGTCACCAACTTGAATCCAGCCCCCATGTTAGAACTCTTGACCTGCATCTTCACAGGTGGCACAGGCTCTGACAGGAACCTGATATGCAACACCACAGAGTAAATCAGTCAGTATCATTGAGATCTTAACTAAGAACAGTATGAGAAGGCATACTGCGTGGCAGTACATTTAGAGCTCATGCCTGAATCTGAAGTAGAGTCAATCTCAGACAAAGTACATGGCCAAAGAATGAGGAGAGAAGCTCTCATCCAAGTGTCTTTTTTCATATCCCCCACTTCATCTTTCAATATGTAAACCTCGCTCACATGTCAAGACTCACATCAACTGTTTGTTCTATCATAAAACCTTCCTCAATTCCTTTAGCCAAAGTATTCTCTTCTCTACTGAAGTCTCAACAATGTAGCAGTATTTTTCATGGAATGTAATGCTTTCAACCACAAATTATAGTAAATATGTTCTCTCTTCTGCCCGCCAATAAATATTTAGAGGATAAGACCTGTGTGGCTCTCCCACATAACCTAATTGAATGAATGACTCATAAATTATTGAATTAAAAATAAACTGGGCATCAGTCTCTATTTGAAGTGCTTTGTCTCATTTTCCCCTATTAATGTTCATAGTTTGGAAAATTTAAAAAAAAGTTAGTAACACTGACATAAGCACAATAAAATATCTAAACCATACATGTGCTTTATTCCCAAGTAATGAAACTTTTGGTGTCATCCAGAAGATAAATTCAGTGGCATCAAAGAAGTATTGCATAGGAATTAAGAAATCTTCACTAGCTTACAGTATTTATTTGACATCTGGACATGCTAATGCCAGTATGGTGACATAACTTGTGATATCAAGCAGTGTTCAGTTTTATAAATGATAATATAACATCAACATGATTGTAGTTCTCTCTCAGTCTCAAGTTATGGTCATCGTGCATCTGTTAATATATCTGGCACATTAACTACTAGGATTATGTACTTTCAGAGCTTGATAAGCTTTGACAAAAGTAAGTATTACACAAAATATTTTAATCAGATATTATTTTATTTTAAAATAATTGTAAATAGATAAATATTTGCAATCACATGCAATCACTGATTTTTGAAAAGAGCTCATTAAAAATAAATTCAACATTTTATGAATTAGCAATAGATGTGACATTATAAAACTCTAATAAATCCAAGCATGTGTATTGATTTAATATCTGGGAGTTGTTATCCCTTCTATTTTCTCATGATTACACACTTTTTTCTTCAAAGGCTCTGAATCAAAGATAATTAGAGACCAGATCATAATTTATTAATAACAGACAAATGGGGATCAGGGCACAGTAGTGCCAGAAAGACTGGGAGCATAGCAACAACTAATTGCCCACTGTGGGAAGTTAATCATCCTAGGAAACTGAACCCAAGAGGGTTACTGGCTCAACTGCTCAACATTATTGAATATCCCACCTGCGACTTTTCACAGATCAAGCATGTAAACATCACCGCAACTCTCAGGAAATTTTACTGAGGCAAACGTTTGAAAGGAAAACCTCTCTTCATGGTACTGGAGGCAAGTTAATCTCATTGATTTGCAAAGATGAAAATTATTTTAGCAAGAATCTAGAGGTTCATATTTCAAGTACTATGAAACACAAGACAGGTCAAAAGCCTAACCACAGGAGCCAAATACACTTTTTTTTTTTTTTTTTTTT
>SJYA01000941.1:48288-109139 GCA_006410615.1 Neotragus moschatus | reverse complement strand
CTTAACTAAGAACAGTATGAGAAGGCATACTGCGTGGCAGTACATTTAGAGCTCATGCCTGAATCTGAAGTAGAGTCAATCTCAGACAAAGTACATGGCCAAAGAATGAGGAGAGAAGCTCTCATCCAAGTGTCTTTTTTCATATCCCCCACTTCATCTTTCAATATGTAAACCTCGCTCACATGTCAAGACTCACATCAACTGTTTGTTCTATCATAAAACCTTCCTCAATTCCTTTAGCCAAAGTATTCTCTTCTCTACTGAAGTCTCAACAATGTAGCAGTATTTTTCATGGAATGTAATGCTTTCAACCACAAATTATAGTAAATATGTTCTCTCTTCTGCCCGCCAATAAATATTTAGAGGATAAGACCTGTGTGGCTCTCCCACATAACCTAATTGAATGAATGACTCATAAATTATTGAATTAAAAATAAACTGGGCATCAGTCTCTATTTGAAGTGCTTTGTCTCATTTTCCCCTATTAATGTTCATAGTTTGGAAAATTTAAAAAAAAGTTAGTAACACTGACATAAGCACAATAAAATATCTAAACCATACATGTGCTTTATTCCCAAGTAATGAAACTTTTGGTGTCATCCAGAAGATAAATTCAGTGGCATCAAAGAAGTATTGCATAGGAATTAAGAAATCTTCACTAGCTTACAGTATTTATTTGACATCTGGACATGCTAATGCCAGTATGGTGACATAACTTGTGATATCAAGCAGTGTTCAGTTTTATAAATGATAATATAACATCAACATGATTGTAGTTCTCTCTCAGTCTCAAGTTATGGTCATCGTGCATCTGTTAATATATCTGGCACATTAACTACTAGGATTATGTACTTTCAGAGCTTGATAAGCTTTGACAAAAGTAAGTATTACACAAAATATTTTAATCAGATATTATTTTATTTTAAAATAATTGTAAATAGATAAATATTTGCAATCACATGCAATCACTGATTTTTGAAAAGAGCTCATTAAAAATAAATTCAACATTTTATGAATTAGCAATAGATGTGACATTATAAAACTCTAATAAATCCAAGCATGTGTATTGATTTAATATCTGGGAGTTGTTATCCCTTCTATTTTCTCATGATTACACACTTTTTTCTTCAAAGGCTCTGAATCAAAGATAATTAGAGACCAGATCATAATTTATTAATAACAGACAAATGGGGATCAGGGCACAGTAGTGCCAGAAAGACTGGGAGCATAGCAACAACTAATTGCCCACTGTGGGAAGTTAATCATCCTAGGAAACTGAACCCAAGAGGGTTACTGGCTCAACTGCTCAACATTATTGAATATCCCACCTGCGACTTTTCACAGATCAAGCATGTAAACATCACCGCAACTCTCAGGAAATTTTACTGAGGCAAACGTTTGAAAGGAAAACCTCTCTTCATGGTACTGGAGGCAAGTTAATCTCATTGATTTGCAAAGATGAAAATTATTTTAGCAAGAATCTAGAGGTTCATATTTCAAGTACTATGAAACACAAGACAGGTCAAAAGCCTAACCACAGGAGCCAAATACACTTTTTTTTTTTTTTTTTTTTTGAATCTTTGTTTGCCTGATACTCCGTTTCTATGAGAACATGATCCCCATCTGAAAGAGCGAGCATGCTGTCATACCAGAAGATGCTGGGCTCTGGAAGAAAACCCTCCTAGGTTTCTGGGAATCTCACCACATCTTTCAGAGTCCATGATAGCACAGGCTTTCATAGCAGCCTGAGAGCCAGCTCTGCAGACAAAATCAATAGCAGTGCCCTATGCCAAAGGGTGACCATCTATTCAACAAAAAATTCAGTTAATTTCCTGAGCCATGTCTAGGAATATACTTACTGCTGAGAAATGAAGCAAATGAACAATAAAATATTCCAAATGATTTTAAACACCAGGATAAAGCTACATTTGTTCAAGACCTGTGCTCTTTTTTAAAACTTGTGTGAACCTGGAAAGTAATAAATGTTTCTAATGGGGTAGCAACTCAGATTCAAACAGCTGAATTCTTATATTATGCTGTGTGGAAGTGTTGAATTCAGATCTGTCCGATGGCTGTGATGGTTATAATGCAACAATACATGCTATATCCCAGTTATCTTTCTTACCAAATTCTTTTTTTTTTTTAATTTTTATTTTTTAGTTTGTTTTGCTTTACAATACTGTACTCATTTTGTCATACATNAATATTCATCTTTTCTTGAAGGCTTTCCTGAAAACTCCGGAGAAAACTGAGCTTTACTTTTACATAACTTTGTATAAATCTGTGGGTCAGTAGCTCAGGAGGCAAAATGAAGTCACTGAATAATTTTACAGTTTTGTATTTTGAGATGGTATGACTTTGCAATAGTAACTAGTATTGGAATATAGAGGTGCAAAATATCTGTCATTATTCATTAATCTTACATTTGACAAAAGCCTGTAAATTTAAATGTTAAGAAAGGAAAACTTGTGGTTTAAAAAAAAAAAGATATGATGAAATTTACAGTTACTTAACAAACTAGCCTTGTGTGTGGATAATAGAAATTAGCACTGTAAACAATTTGTAAGAGAATTATTTAAAGGAGTTACCAGAGAACAAATTGTTTTTAAGCACCTTCAGTTACTTCAGAAGATTTTATTAATATGCAGACTATTAATATGCTAATTACAAACCTTTTCTTTTGTATTCATTAAGTGAATTCCCCTAAGACTCTTTTAAGACCCATCATTCAATACAGCAAGTATTTGTCTATTTTCTAAAACTCCCTTGTTGACTCTAACCTATAGCCAAGTTTAGAATCATTATATAATGTGAGCAGAAAACGTTTTTTATATAATGTCTTATTCTTAAATCATAGCACATGGATTCTTAGAAAATATTTGGAGATAATGAGAATGATCATGTTTGCTGTAGCAAATAATTTACAAGAGGTATTTGATAAATTTCATTTTGAGTCCCCAAATGTATACTAGAATAAGTAAACTGAATCTAACATGTTCAAAAACCTTTGCCAGTTTCATCAGTTCTTTTACCTGTGGCATTCATAGACAAACTCATTTTATAATGATCCCTCTGACCCAATAGAATGAGTAAAAGAAGTGCAGTGAATCATCATTAAAGTTAGCTTGGGAAATAAACCAATTGAAGTATAGTCTAAAGATAACTTGCCTCAAGTTTTCTTTCTCCTTTTGAAGCCAAATCTAGCCTCTGTCCTCTGACAGCAAATTAAGTCTCAGAGATAGTTTTGGGTTAAGTAGAAAAGAATTGCTTTATTGCTTTCCAAGGCAAAGGATACCTCAGTGGGCTAATCCCTTCAGAACTATGTGTCCTGACCTGGAGGGTTAGTGAGTTTTATAGCAATTGTTCAAAGAGGGTGTGATCAGCTCATGGAGATTCTTCTGATGTCTTGGTGGTGAAGTAAGTGGGAGCCAGAATCAAAACCTTCTGGTTCCAGCTGGTGCGGGGTCTATGTGCTAGTGTGCAGCAAACCATTAACTTCTGCCACCTGTTGGGGGTGTCAGTATCTGCCTGAGTGCATGCTAAGTCACTTCAGTCATGCCCTACTCTTTGCTACACTGTGGACTATAGCCCACCTGGCTCCTGTATCCATGGGATTTTTCAGGCAAGAATGCTGGAGTAGGTTGCCATTGCTGCCTTCAGGGGATCTTCCTGACCCAGGGACCGAATCTGCATCTCCTGTATTACAGGCAGATTCTTTACCGGCTTAGACAGTAAAGAATCTGCCTGCAATTCAGGAGACCTGGGTTCAAAATGGATTTGGAATGTCTGGGAAGTTCGTAATTTCCTCGGGTCTGTCTCATCACAACAAAAATTTGAAGCAACAGATGTACCAGTATTACAACCCCATGAAATTTCCTCGGTAGGACCAGTGTTACAGCTTAGTTTTATTTAGAAAGCAAAGGAAAATACGTTCTCGAGGCATGAGGGTGAACTGACCCAAAAGACTTGAAGAAAAGAGAAAACCCCCACCCCTATCCTGGCCTAATTTTGGCTCTTCTTTTTATGTTTTTTTCTCCTCCCCTTGAGCCTGCCCTAAGTAAATTGGGCTAGCCAAGAGAGCTGTTTGTTTTACCTGAGGTCCTCACTTCCATCCTTCGACCTTCCTCTGTTCTATTTTCATGGGCTTTTCCTATTTTGTCTTTTAGCCACCACCATTCTGGAGTCCTTTTTCTTATTCTACCTACCTAACGAAAAATCCCTTGGAGAAGGAAATGGCAACCTACTCCAGTATTCTTGCCTGGAGAATACCATAAATAGAGGAGCCTGGCATGCTACAGCCTGTGGGGTCACAAAGAATGGGACATAACTGAGGGATGACACACTTCCTTCACTGACTGAGCCATCTGGAAAGGCTGCTTCTGCTACTGCTGCTGCTAAGTCGCTTCAGTAGTGTCCAATTCTCTGCAACCCCAGAGACGGCAGCTCACCAGGCTCCCCCGTCCCTGGGATTCTCCAGGCAAGAACACTGGAGTGGGTTGCCATTTCCTTCTCCAATGCATGAAAGTGAAAAGTGAAAGTGAAGTCGCTCAGTCATGTCCGACTCTAAGTGACCCCATGGACTGCAGCCTACCAGGCTCCTCCATCTATGGGATTTTCAGGCAAGAATACTGGAGTGGGGTGCCACTACCTTCAGTATCTATAAAACATAGAAAAAAATTTTGTGTTTTCAGTATCTGCAAAAGTCTCAAGTATATTGTTATGTATATCCTTTGAGGGGAAACTAGGACCTTGCCCCAAGGCTACCCTATTGTTTCTTGTTTAAAGAAAGAAGATGAAGTCGATCAGTGATGTCCAACTCTTTGCAACCCCATGGACACGAGGCTCCTCTGTCCATGAGATTTTCTAGGCAAAAATACTGGAGTGGGTTGCCATTTCCTTCTCCAGGGAACTTCCCGACCCAGGGATCAAACCCAGGTCTCCCACATTGTAAACAGACACTTTACCGCCTGACCCACCAGTGAAGTCTTATCTCCACAATGCCTCCCTTAGCGTAATTGAATCTGCCTGTTGAAACTCAGGGAAGGTCAGAGAGGCTGAATGAACCCTATTTCCCATAATCAAAAAATGACACTATAAGTGTGCCCAGGAGCCCCATAGGGTCCTGATAGGTATTACTTTCATGTAGTTTAATGTTCCTGGTCCTAATAATTGTCTTTAGAGTAAGAAATGAGATTAGTTGCTGATTCCAAAGTTAAAGTGAATTTGTTTTTTTTTTGTCCTTTTGACAAAGGATGGCTGCACATGAAACACTTAAATTTGTAGGATTTGGGGAGTGTTTTTATTTTAGAAATCCTTGATTATATATGACTTATTTAAGGTTTACCTGAGTCACTTATATGATTTTGTTGGGGGGTTTGTAATTTCCTCAGTTCTGTCTCGTTGCAACAAAAATTTGAAGCCACGGATGGACCAGTGTTACAGCCCTAAGAGGGACCAGTGTTACAGCTCCATGTTACAGCTCAGTTTTATTTAGAAAGTAAAGGAAAATACATCCTCAAGGCATGAGGGCATGCTGACCCAAAAGAAGTGAAGAAAAGAGAAGCCCCCAGCCCAATTTTGGCTCCTCCTTTCATGTTTTTTTTTTTTTTCTCCCCCTGGGCCTGCCCTATGAAAATTGGGCTAGCCAGGAGGGCTGATTGTTTTACCTGAGGTCCTTACGCTTCCTTGGACCTTCCTTTGTTCTATTTTTGCAGGCTTTTCCCTTTCTTGTCTTTTAGCCACCACCATTCTGGACTACTTTTTTCTCTTCTACCTAACAATTTAATCTCAGTTTTATACATGAATTTGAGTAATGTAGTAGAATTATATCACTGAGTACTTTTTATGGCACCCTTTGTTTAATACTTTGAAACAAACTGTGGCATATTTTGCTATAATTAATAAAGGCTAGACTCAGAAAAAGGCAATTTAGTTGTTGTATGTAACTTATTGTGAACAGAATGTATCTAATGTTTTTAACCTGATAGGTAGCTATTAGTGAAGGAAGAAAGAAGGGCTCATAACTGGATTCCCCATGGAAATATATTTAAATTTTCAACAGAGGGAGAGAGAGCTGAGAGTAGAAGAGGGATAAAAGTGGAAGGAGCTGGAAGATATGAAAGGAGAAATTGTGCCTCCAGTACACCCTGATGCAGTAACTGGTGCCCACATCCTACCCCCACAACTTGTTATGATGCCATCTTGGAAAAGTGGTTCCCTGTGTCAATTAAAAAAAGATGTACAACTTGAGAGTTGCCAGTTAAGTTTTATTTGGGGCAAAGTGAGGACTGCAGCCCAGGAGGCAGCATCTCAGATAGCTCTGCTCCTTAGCAGCAATGGGGGATAGTCAATATATAAGGTTTTGGTGAAAGGAGAGTTCAATACCATGAAGCACTCATTATACAAAAGTTTTTTGTTAGTCATGAGGATCTGATGTCACCATGACGGAATTTAGTGCTTCTTAATCCCTTATGATTATACAGTGGAAGTGAGAATTAGATTTAAGGGGCTAGATAGAGTGCCTGATGAACTATGGAATGAGGTTCATGACACTGTACAGGAGACAGGGATCGAGACCATCTCCATGGAAAAGAAATGAAAAAAAGCAAAATGGCTCTCTGGGGAGGCCTTACAAATAGTTGTGAAAAGAAGAGAAGCAAAAAGCAAANAAGGGAACGACAGAGGATCAGATGGCTGGATGGCATCACTGACTCGATGGACATGAATCTGAGTGAACTCCAGGAGTTGGTGATGGACAGGGAGGCCTGGCATGCTGCAATTCATGGGGTCGCAAAGAGTCAAACATGACTGAGTGACTGAACTGAACTGAACTGAACTAAATATGAGGACATGAAAGGATTGAGATCATAAAACCTGTTCCTAAAAACATCTAGCTCTCTAAAGACCTGTCCCACCAGCTTCCCTGGAGAAGAGTATCTCACTCCACCCTGAACTCCCTCATGGGTTGTTGAAGGTCAACAGCTATAAGTCACATGGGGTTCAACCTACGTAGAGGCAGATGGCAAATGCCTTTGTTGTTCAGTCAGTGCCAGTTTGTAGTTTACAGGGCCCCCTTGTGGTCATAAATCCAATCATACTTTCGGGGCATTTCATGACCATTTTTTCCTGCTTTGCTGGGAAGGCTTGTTGCCAGTTCTGAAGGTTTTTTTGATAGGCCACTCAATGTGCTATTACTGGGCTAGGTCTTAATAGCCGAAGATCTCTGGACACCTGACTTTTAGCTATCATCCAGGAAAGAATTCCCTTTGTTTCATCTTCCCATATCTAGAGTTACACTGTTACAATCATTGATCATATATCAAGCTATACATTTGATCAACTGTTTCAGGTCTAATCATCATTTTCATTGGAGGCTGAGTCATACACTAAGTAATACAAGAAGTAATAATCTTGTGAAACAAGCAAAATACAAATGGTGTAGTTAATAACATTAAGGGAATTCAGTTTAGTTCAGTTGAGTTCAGTGTCTCAGTCGTGGGAGACTCTTTCAAACCCAAGCCTGAACCGTAGCACGTCAGGCTTCCCTGTCCATCACCAACTCCCGGAGTCCACCCAAACCCATGTCCATTGAGTCGGAGATGCTATCCAACCACCTCATCCTCTGTCATCCTCTTATCCTCCTGTTTTCAACTTTTCCCAGCATGAGGGTCTTTTCCAATGAGTCAACTCTTCACATCAGGTACCCAGAGTATTGGAGTTGCAGCTTCAACATCAGTCCTTACAATGAACACTCAGGTCTGATCTCCTTTAGGAAGGACTGGTTGGATCTCCTTGCAGTCCAAAGGACTCTCAAGAGTCTTCTCCAACACCACAGTTCAAAAGCATCAATTCTTCAGCGGTCAGCTTTCTTTATAGTCCAACTCTCATATCCATACACGACCACTGGAAAAACCATAGCCTTCACTAGACGGACCTTTGTTGGGAAAGTAATGTCTCTGCTTTTGAATGTGCTGTCTAGGTTGGTCATAACTTTCCTTCCAAGGTGTAAGCGTCTTTTAATTTCATGGCTCCAGTCACCATCTGCAGTGATTTTGGAGCCCAAAAAAGTGAAGTCTGACACTGTTTCCACTGTTTCCCCGTCTATTTCCCATGAAGTGGTGGGACCAGATGCCATGATCTTATTTTTCTGAATGTTGAGCTTTAAGCCAACTTTTTCACTCTCCTCTTTCACTTCATCAAGAGGCTCTTTAGTTCCCTTCACTTTCTGCCATAAGGGTAGTATTATCTGCATATCTGAGGTTATTGATATTTCTCCTGGCAATCTTGATTCTAGCTTGTGCTTCTTCCACCCCAGCGTTTCTCATGATGTTCTCTGCGTATAAGTTAAATAAGCAGAGTGACATATAGCCTTAATGTTCTCGTTTTCCTATTTGGAACCAGTCTGTTTTTCCATGTCCAGTCCTAACTGCTGCTTCCTGACCTGCATACAGGTTTCTCAAGAGGCAGGTCAGGTGGTCTGGTATGCCCATCTCTTTCAGAATTTTCCAGTTTATTGTGATCCACACAGTCAAAGGCTTTTGCATAGTCAATAAAGCAGAGATAGATGTTTTTGTGGAACTCTCTTGCTTTTTTGATGATCCAGTGGATGTTGGCAATTTGATCTCTGGTTCCTATGCCTTTGCTAAAACCAGCTTGGACATCTGGAAGTTCATGATTCGTGTATTGCTGAAACCTGGCCTGGAGAATTTTGAGTATCTCTTTACTAGCGTGTGACATGAGTGCAATTGTGCAGTAGTTTGAGCATTCTTTGGCATTGCCTTTCTTTGGGATTGGAATAAAAACTGACCTTTTCCTGTCCTGTGGCCACCGCTTAGTTTTCCAAATTTGCTGGCATATTGAGGTCAGCACTTTCACAGCATCATCTTTTAGAATTTTAAATAGCTCAGCTGGAATCCCATCACCTGTTCGTAGCTTTGTTCGTAGTGATACTTCCTAAAGCCCACTTAACTTCACATTCCAGGATGTCTGGCTCTAGATGAGTGATCACATCATGGTTATTATCCAGGTCATGAAGCTCTTTTTTGGACAATTCTCCTGTGTGTTCTTGCCACCTCTTCTTAATATCTTCTGCTTCTTTTAGGTCCATACCATTTCTGTCCTTTATCAAGCCCATCTTTAGATGCATGAAATGTTCCCTTGATATCTGTAATTTTCTTGAGAAGATCTCTAGTCTTTCCCATATTTTGTTTCCTCTATTTCTTTACATTGATTGCTGAGGAAGGCTTTCTTATCTCTGTTTGCTATTCTTTGAAACTCTGCATTCAGATGCTTATATCTTTAGTTTTCTCCTCTGCTTTTCGCTTCTCTTCTGTTCACAGCTATTTGTAAGGTCTCCTTAGACAATCATTTTGCTTTTTTACATTTCTTTTCCATGGGGATGGTCTTGATCTCTGTCTCCTGTACAATGTCACGAACCTTAGTCCATAGTTCCTCAGGAACTCTGTCTATCAGATCTAGCCCCTTAAATCTGTTTCTCACTTCCACTATATAATCATAAGGGGTTTGATTTAGGTCATACCTGAATGGTCTAGTGGTTTTCCCTACTTTCTTCAAGTCTGAATTTGGCAATATGGAGTTCATTATCTGAGCCACTGTCAGCTCCTGGTCTTGTTTTTGCTGATTGTATAGAGCTTCTCCATCTTTGGCTGCAAAGAATATAATCAATCTGATTTTGGTGTTGACCATCTGGTGATGTCCAAGTGTAGAGTCCTGTGTTAACCAGGTAGATCCACCACATATCTGTGGGAGTTTTCCTTTTAATAGATGAGAGGTTAATTTTTGTTGAGACATACCTCATCACTTGAGTTGGAATGACCCTAAGAAAAAACTTAAATATATGGCCAGCATCAGAGCAGGTATTATTAATTGGCCAAGTTAGAGGTTCCCATCCAGTAACAGGAATAGATAGAACAAGACTGAACATTCATTTAAAATAAATTTCCTAGGGGGTATCCAGTCAGAGCCTTAGCAAAGAGAAATCCACTAAGGTACCCCAGAAATTTTGGACACAGGTAATTGGTCACAACCCAACAATTGGATTGAGTTTTAAACTAGCATAGAATCATGTCCGTGATAGAAAGCATTTAATTGATAGGGAATAAGTCTAAGGAATCAAAAATGTTATAAATAATCATACAAATCAGATCAGTATCTTGGGCAAGCTGTCTACTTCTGATGTTTTCTTCTTCTCATCCTAGTGTAGTGTAGTTTGCTCTGTTAGAGCATTGTTTTAAGGTGACTTTGAGGTCAGCAGGCCTCTCTATAGACCAGTGCAGCTTTAAAAGTAAGAGTTAACCCAAGAATCAATTTCCATTTGGTTTCATTGGGCATGAACTAGTTAAGAGTACCTGATAGCAAGGTCCTTCCATCCAGGTTGGAGACAGTTCCTTAAATTATGTCTTCTTCCAGTCTTGGTTACAGGTCATGCGTGAGGCATCTGATCTTCATCCAAAGCCAGATTACTGAGACAAGCTTCAGAAACATCCCTAGAGTATCCTTTAATAATTCAATTAAGTTTTATATTAATATACCCTAACAGCAAAGAACTATCCAGGAAATGAGTCTTAGTATATACAGACCTCCATTAACAAACTGGGATTTAACGTTTATTGAAACATCTTTTTCTCCCTAAAATCACAGTCATTTTTACCTAATACGACCAAATTAAGACTTGTTTGTAATATAGGTCTGGTCTCAATAAACTTGGCCTGATGATTTATATAACCATAACTGACCATAGATTTTTTTTCTTTGCTGAGACTTTTATAAAGTCTCTGACTGAGCTTTTAAAATAAAACTTTTAGGGATAGGAAAGTCATGCCAAAGGTTTATCATAGATTTTGCCTAACAGATATTATAAGTAAATTCCTCACTTCTTAAGGTCTCCAAAATTCCTTGAGATTTCTGTACCTGTTAGTGAGTTAACCTTCCTAACTTATCTGATAAAGTTATTGGAAACTAAGAGCTTCCAATGGCAGGAGGGCTCAGATAGAAAAGATAAATGTTTCAGTTTGTTTATAAAATATAATTTTACCAAATTACCATCATAGTTTAAGGAGAAGGTACTTCCTTACACCTGGAAAACAAAGATTCAACCCTGTAATTTTTCAGATAGAAACCATAAATGTTTATAAGCATATTTGCCTGTTCATTCAGTCCTTTTGTTAATTTTTGTGGAGTCATCAGGTTTTCCATTAGAATCCTTACCTAATTCAGAAACTAGTATTTATCCAAAGTTCTTTAAGAGGAAGCATATTTGTGAAACTTCGTTAGTGTTTTGACAATATTTTGAGATAGTAACTTGAATTATGACTGATAACTTTGTACCCAAGTATACTAGAATTTTAGGAACTTCATATAGTTTCTAGGATATCTATATTAGTAACATTTACCATACAATATAATCCGAGACTTATTCCTTACTTGAAAATATTTCCCCTGTAATTCTGTCTACAAAATGAACCTAATTAGTGTAATATCTCTCTTTGGAATGTGTCAGGGGCCCTCTGAAGCATCTCAAAGTTAGCTAGAAATCTTCATTAGAATGATTTAGGAAGTTTTGTCAACAAATGTCAAAATGTTTAGAACACTCAGTCAGATAGGGTTATGGGACATTGTGAAACAATAGCTATTTACTTAGCCAAAGATATAATAAAGGATTTTCGAACACATCATTTAAGAGATACAGAAACTTAAATCTATTATCAAAGACAGTTCAATATCTGAAAAAAAAGATGTCCTCTAAATGACAGTAAAGCTTAATTCAAGTTTTTGTACCAGCTTACTTTATTTAAAAGGTAACCTTAACTTTATTTTAAACTTATTTTAAACCATATACAAAACTCTTTTCTCATGGTTCACTTCCACAAACCTTCTTATTGCTTTCTGTATCCATTACTTTGTTTTCCATCCTAAAAAGCCACCTGTAAGTCAGGCTTACTTCCTTTTCCCTTCACAATATGCAGTTCCATTCCTCATACCTTCTTTACTGAAAACATACTTCCTACTTTCCTTAAGCAACCAAGAACTGACATTTATATTAGCATTTTATAGATTGGTGAGCATAAATACCAGTGATAACTTCTAAAATCTTTGTTTTCTCAGAGACAACATTTAAGGATGGCACCATACATCATTTATTTTTTATCTCAAATCTCTTTAGTTTCTTTGTAAAAGAAAATTAGTATTTAGTGGAAAGTGTTTCAAAGTCTTATTTTAATTGGAAATTACTTAGCTGTTCAGGAGACTTCCAAAACTTAGTTTAGCACNTGACTTTTATATTAGCATTTTATAGATTAGTGAGCATAAATACCAGTGATAACTTCTAAAATCTTTGTTTTCTCAGAGACAACATTTAAGGATGGCACCATACATCATTTATTTTTTATCTCAAATCTCTTTAGTTTCTTTGTAAAAGAAAATTAGTATTTAGTGGAAAGTGTTTCAAAGTCTTATTTTAATTGGAAATTACTTAGCTGTTCAGGAGACTTCCAAAACTTAGTTTAGCACAACCTTTAGAAGTTCAAGTTACCCCAATCTAGAGAGACTATTTTAGACACATATTCCTAAAAAGCATAATCATTTTTAATAGAGTCTACCTACAGGCTCATATCTCATTTACATTATTTTAGAAGTTTTTTCACTCAAGGTAATTTCCTTGCTGACAAACTTGTAACAGATATAATAATATTTAACTTATATTAAACCTAGGTACAATGAAAATGTAGCTTCCCTTGTAGCTCAGTTGGTAAAGAATCTGCCTGCAATACTGGAGACCTGGGTTTGAGTCCTGGGTCAGGAAGATCCCCTGGAGAAGGAAATGCAACCCACTCCAGTATTCTTGCCTTAGAGAATCCCATGTCAGAGGAGCAGGTTACAGTCCATGGGGTCGCAAGAGTCGGACAAGACTTAGTGACTAAACCACCACCACAATGTTAATATTCTGCTTAATGTTAATTACTCTTAGACATGTCTACATTAGTTAAATCAACAAACAAACAATATCAGATATTTAATTCTGAATATTTCTCAGTTCACATGAACCTGAAATTCATTTAGGTTAATTTCTCTTGTATTTAGAATTATTTGATTTGTAAGTGCTTACCTTTTTTATTTTTTTAAGGCCAAATAGATTAGAGCTCATTTATAAACTGATCTCAGCAATCAGCAATATTATACAAAAAAAGACACACACTGAGACATACGTATATCCAAATAGACGCAACAAGAGATCCTATAGCTTTGTGTTCCAAACTTAGTTATGAATCAGATATCACAATATGAAAGTCACTAGTTGTAAACAAATGGGTGGAATAAGATTTTAAAAGTCTTCCTCCCCTGCCACCTTTTTTTATTCTTCTTTTGTTTTCAGGAATTAAAGAAGGTCTAGATAAGTGATTCAGAGAGCTCTGGTCTAAAGGTATCAGAGGAGTTATTTCCTCAGGGCAAGAATTCTTAAAGAAAATTTTTTTCTTGAAGCTTTCTCTGGAGTCTAAAGAATATTGTGACCATATTGTCAAAATTGTTTTTTCTGTGATCATAGTTTTATAGCCAAAATTTAAATCAGATAGTGCTCAACTTGGCCCTGATAACAAGGACAGATTGGTCCCAGCAGGGATTGTCCCTCTGGGGAAATACTGGCCTTAGTTGT
The DNA here is from genome assembly GCA_006410615.1 of Neotragus moschatus. Taxonomy (NCBI): domain Eukaryota; kingdom Metazoa; phylum Chordata; class Mammalia; order Artiodactyla; family Bovidae; genus Neotragus; species Neotragus moschatus. The sequence goes on along the minus strand of SJYA01000941.1, from coordinate 95,470 downwards.
ATCAGCCTCAGGCTGTTGATTACAGGAGGAAGTCCTGAATATAAGGGAACTTCAGTTCATTTTCTTATCCTATGTCAATAAAGATTTAATATTTTTAGGCCATTTTTCTTTGCATTGGATCATAGCTATAGATTGACCAGTCAAAAAAAAAAAAATTTTTTTCCCCCAAGGAGTTCCCAGGCGGAGTGTTTGAACCTTAGAGTGAGTAATTCCCATATTAGCTCTAGGGGTTTGTACCAGTTGTCTGTGCACTCAAACTGAACCAACAAAACCAAACCGAACCAGAACTTCACCAGTCAGGAGTCATGTTGCAAATGAAACAAAACGCGAAGAGATGCCCAGAAATCAAAAGGCAAGTGGCAAGAGCTCCCAAAAAAGGTGGTAAAGTGATGCTCAGAAATCAAAACCCAAGTGGCTTAAAAGCCAAACGTGATTTCCCAGTTCTACTAGACCTGCGACCTGGCAGAGTCAGTACTAGCAGCTGTTTTTGGTTCTGATATAGTTTCAAGCAGTTTCTTGTTTCCTGCAAAGAAATTACTCTATCATTTACTCTTTTAGAAGCTTCTAGATACCAGTCAGGGTAAGCGTAGCCAGCCTTTTCTAATTGTGCACGCAAAAATATCAATTTTGAAATATCAAAAGAAACCCAGTTTGGCCATTTTAAGTTGAGATCTCTTTTAGTATTATTTCTCCAATTAACTAGGTACTTGTATGTATGAGCTCCGTTACATATTGTACGTGAATCTGGCTGGAGTGTTACTCAGAGACTGGCTTTCTGACACCCCTTTGTTTCTGTTTTTGAGGATTCTGTTTCTCATTTTAAGCTGAATTTGTCAGGGATAAAAGTCACTAGTGAACTTGTGTAGTGGGCCCATGTGCTACCTGTGAGCTTAACTCCTCCAGGAGTTACCCCAGAGTCGTTTTCAGCTCCTTTTACGAGTCAGATTCTGCCTCTGGCAATCTAAGATCACAGTGGCTGCTCAGGTCGCCGAATGGCCATTTCTTATGTGCAGCCCCTGGACGAGCAAGTATTTTAATTAATGAGTGGTTTTCCCTATGGGACCACTGTATGGAATGAAGACTAGACCTCCACCACTCCCGTAAATTTCTCAGTCACCCTAGAAAACTGAAACTGGCCAGGAGAAGTCATGACCCTTTTCTTCAGAGCAAACTCTCATGTATTTTCCTCACTTTTATCCTGACCGATTCTATAATGGCAGTCAAAATGAGGACAAGTGTCAAATCAGCCTGTTACTTAACCACTCAGCGAAGACCATTCAGTCCCCTCCAACAGACCGGACTCAGCATCTTTCAGCTGAGCCCCGAGTATTCCTCAATTTTTTTTTCCAATCTAGCCCCCCTACCCAATGCCTGGGAAGAGGCTACAGTCCTCATTTTGCCCCACCTGAAACCTAACTTGCAATCCTCAAGTTGTACATCTTTTTTTAGTCAACACCTGTCTCTGAGTTTCAGAATTCTTTATTTTAGTGTGAATATTACCATAGGATTTTTCAGTCTTGAAACAGGAAACACAAGGAGAAAGCAAGTGTGTTGAAAAGACAGAGTCCTGTTGTGTGTTTCTCCTTTACTTTCACACTACTCCCACAATCCCAACACTTCCAATAATAGATGTCTGGGGTTATATTTTCCACACCAAGCAGTTCCCTGTGAAGTTCCCTGAGTGTCCTGAATTCAACTCAGTTTGATACTAAACAGAGTTAGCACAGACCCCGCAGGTTAAGGGCTCAGTCTCAGGCTCTCCCTTACTTCTGACACATACATCAGTACTAGGTCCCCAGGTTACTCATAGCTTTTCTGTGTCTAAGCCACAGATCAAAAGTTCCCATGATTGCTCTCCTTAGATTAGATTATTTGCTAAAACAGCTCACAGAATTCTGGGACACACCTACTTATATTTACCAGTTGATTATATAATAAAAGATTTGGTAAAATATATAGATAGACAGGTAAACAGATACATAGGAAGAGATCAACTGCAGGAACATCTATCCGTGGAGTTGCAGTAACCCAGCCTTCCAGTTTATGGGTGTATTTTGGGGATTTTTGCGGAGGTTTCACTATGTAGGCATAATGAATCATTAACTCCNGTGGAATTGCTTTCTGCCTCTCTCATTTATCTTTTAAGATCATTGTGTTTTTCTTATCCACTTGTATGATCTCTTGTTTAAGAATTTAATTCATCATTTATCCACAGCCTGTAGTCTTGCTCTCTGATCTAGTATCTTTGAGGATTTCTTTCCTAGCCTTATAATCACCTTTCTTCAGTAGACGGGAGGTTATCTTACATTGACACACACAGTACATTTATTGATCAACTCAGTATAAGACCTGGCTAAAGTAATTTCATTTGGATCTGCTTTGGGTCTGGAAAGCTTCCCTTATCACATGTTAATCTTCAGAAGGACAAATCAAAATATCTTGTTAAAACAAAGATCTACCATTTTATATTAAGTCTAGAAAGGCTAAACTATTTTAAACTTGGATAATAATGATCTTGTTATAGCTGCATGCATTTACTTACAGACTCCAGGTGCTAAAATCTGATGGGAATGCAGATGGACTCTGTGTTGAAGCATAGCTCACACAAATTAGATTGGCTGCTATTTCTAGCATATTTTGGTTTCTGTTTCTAAATTATTTCTGAGACTTGTAAGCGTTTTTAACCTGTACTTTGAGTATTTATTGATTAAGGAAAGAACATGTTTTTTATGCCATCTGGTGCTGAAGTGTTACTGTGACAGCATCCTCAAAGTTTATTTAAAATGAGTAATTTAAGGGATTACTATTCCACTTCAGATATTTATAGAAAAGGAGCTTCAGTTTTAATTTTCTTAATGATGTATTAATGCACAGTCTGCTCTGATCACTATACCCTCAGTAAATTTATTCTGTGGAAATGATTTGTTAAATTACACCGGCCATCTATATTTATGTGAGTTCGTCTGAATGGAACTAGATATTTAGTTATGTTATAAATGGAAATACTTAGTATGGTAGTAGTATATGGATCATGAAAAAAATAAATTTCTCTGAGATAATGAGCGTCTATTCTATCACTTTGATTGTATTACTAAGAGCAAGAGCTACCACTTTTCTCCCAAAGCATACAGTGTGCCAGACACTGACCTAAGTGAATACATATTTTCTCTCACTTTATTTCCACAAAACCTATGAGATAGAATCCCTTATTATCCCTATTTTATGCCTGTAATCTGAAACACAAATAAGTTAACTAGGGCATTTAAATAAATATGCCATCTTAAAACAAGTCAAAGAAAATATCAATACCAAATCTAAAACAATGACAGAAAAAAACAGAACTATGAGTGTTTGATTTTACATGATTTCAGGTTTTTGATTAAACTTCTTTAAAAACTATAAACTTGAAGTCTAATAATAAGTAATATAATTTATATTCCTCAGAAGTAAAATTTGCAGTGTTATAATGAAGTGTGTGTGAGTATATGTGTGTATATGTACTAATTTATAAGAAAAAAGTGTTATTATCTTCTTTCAAATGAAGAAGACTGAATAAAATGCTGTTATTTTTGAAATAATGAGTGTATTTTTTGAGTCTTAGAATACTGATCAAGCATTAAACAAATCCTTATAGGTAATGACCAATCACAGCCCAGTTCTTGCTTTCCAATTCTATATGAGCTTATAAACTCTGCACACTCGACTAGAAAGATATTTATNAAGTGTTATTATCTTCTTTCAAATGAAGAAGAATGAATAAAATGCTGTTATTTTTGAAATAATGAGTGTATTTTTTGAGTCTTAGAATACTGATCAAGCATTAAACAAATCCTTATAGGTAATGACCAATCACAGCCCAGTTCTTGCTTTCCAATTCTATATGAGCTTATAAACTCTGCACACTCGACTAGAAAGATATTTATATTTTGTTAGAGATGACATCAGCTTTTTTATTTTTTTTTAGTTTTTATTTTTTAGTTTGTTTTGCTTTATAATACTGTACTCCCAAATCAATACATATTAGGTTGTTGAAAAATGTACACAATTGTTTAACAGTTAACTGTGTACATTTTTCAACAACCTAGTATTATGTATTGATTTGGAAATGTACTATTCAAAATTAACACATATATGCAAATGTTCCGTATTAATAACTATTAATAAATTGAGATAATTGTGCCGTTAGTGGCTCAGTCATGTCCAGCTCTTTGTAACCCTATGGACTATAGCCCACTAAGCTTCTTTGTCTGTGGGTTTCTCCATGGACTATAACCTGCCAGGCTCCGCTGTCCATGTGATTCTCCAGGCAAGAATACTGGAGTGGGTAGCCATTCCCTTCTCCAGAGGATCTTCCCAACCCAGGGACTGAACCCAGGTCTCTTGCATTGCAGGCAGATTCTTTTCCATCTGACCCACCAGGGAAGCCCAATTGTGCCATTAGGTAATACCAATTACAGTGAAACTACTTATGTGCCATTCATTATGATTAAACTGTGAGGGAAAAAAAAGAATCAAGGAATCACCCTCATCTCACAAAACTAATAGTTTAAAAGAAGAGGAAGGCAGACTTTCTTTAAAGTACCAGAAAAATGTTTTAGGCTTTTCAGGCCACTCATTCTCTGTTACATCTACCTAAGTCTGCTGTGACAGCAAGCAGGACTCTGAGTGTGGCTATGTTACAATGACACTGTATTGACAGATATAAATGGTATGCTATATTTGGCCTATGGGCTGTATAGTTTGCCACCCCTAAATATGAGTACTTATATAAACAGAAGCAATAGGAGAGTTGAGATATCTAAGATATCAAAGCCATTAATGAAATAAATATAATTTTAAGGAAGTATATCAAGATTTGCCAAAGTAATGTACAGATGCTTTATATGCTCTTGTAAATATTTTAATAATTTGATATATTGAACTTTGACCTTTAATATCTCTACAGTGAAAATAATTATTTGGCATATTTTTTAAAATACAAAGAATCAAATTGGAAATAAATGGCACGTTGCCATTTTAGTGACAGCCAAATTCTCAGATACTTAGTAATGGGAAAAATTAAAGTACTAGCAATGCTCCAAAGAAACTATATGGAACTTTGCTTAGTTTTCCTTTGAGAAAAGTCTTTTGGAATTTGATTTGGAAATACTTGTCTAATTTTGTTAGCATTTCCAAGTATATTGGATGTTTATATTGTATTTTCTTTTCCTTATTTGATATAAAATGAGTAGATATATTTCATAATTAAAGTTCAAAATAAAGCGTTTAGATAAAAGTCTTGGCCTGCTGGTATGTGGTATCATTACTGAGCTCATCCCACAGTTGTCTTGAAATCACTCTAAGGGCAATTTATAAAAACTGGAAGTAAATGCATTGAAACACTAAATAACTCTTGTGTTCTATTCTGCCAATAGTTTATGTGGTTTCTAACAATAAAGTACATTATATTAAACAATTTACTTGGTATTTTCTGGATTTTTGTTTTATTATGAGTATGTGGAAAATTAAAAGAAAATTGAATCTTGCAATATCCAGAAAAGTGCATGTATTATGTATATAGGTTGATTTTTTATATATAGCAATAGCTCTGTGAATATATTATGGAGATGCTTTTTTAAAATCTGAAATGTAAATTAAATGGTCACTTTCCATAAATGATTCGTGAAGTCATGTAAGCATAGCATTGTCAATAGTCTATGTATGATAAATGATGCCACCGCTATAAGAAATCAGTGGGTCAATTAAGCAAGGCATCATTCTCCATCTTAAATTTGTAGGTTCTACTCAAAAAATTTATTTACAAGGCTGTTTAGAATGTCTTCTGAATATAAATTTAGCAGGCATTTCTGAGGAAAGATATATTCAAATGGGCTTATAGCTTTGTCTGTTTTAATTGGATAATCAAATACATTGACTCATTATATTTCCTATCAAATAAGCTCTTTAAGTATAATAAAAAGAACAATTTAATACAGCATGGTATTTTTAAAATTCATAAAATGCTTCTTAATTTGAAGGGCATGGTGGAAAAATTAATTGTATGCATGTAGGAATTTTTGCTTTTAAAAAGCAAAACAGACACCTGTCTGAATTGGTAGTGTCTTTATGCTGTATCGAGGGAGTGGGATCTCTTCCTTATCTTGGGCTCTCTTGTTTGCTTTTCAGTTGCTGCGATTGTGGCTGTGGAAGGGCTTCTTCCCTGTGCGCTGTTGCCCATCCAAGCCTAATATGGTTAGTGTTCCCCTCCTGCTTTCACTCCTATGTGCTGTCCCACCTATATGTATTATCGTCAGCATCCTTTTTTTTTTTCCCTTTGTGTACATTTTAGTAGTTAGTGCACCAGTTATAGTTTAAAAGAAGGGTAGAATGAAACTGTTCCAGAAAGAATCTTGAGTGATTTCACTACGTATACTTTCAAATAAAATATCCATAAAGTGTGTCACTCTTATGTCAAGCATTCATACTTCTCTTCCAAGGCTTTTACTGTGGTCCCAATTTAAACCAGGGAGTTGTAAGATTTTAACATCTGTTTTACATTTAACATGTCACTGTTTATGTTGTTCCATTAAGATTAAAACCATATTATACATGGAAATAGAATGCTACTTCTGTCAAGGTGAAGTCACTTTTTCTGTCTCCCAGAACCATGAAATAAACATAAGTGGGATATTCTATTTTCATAATCATTGTGGATATATGTTGCACTGGAAAACAGAACCACATTTAATTTCAAACAGCTAACTTAATAGTTTAAGCTTGAATTATTTCAGGTATTATAAGTGATATTGCTAATTTGGTACGAGTGAAATAAAAAATATCCATATTTTGGGGGTCAGTGTCCAAATGGGATAGTCTTAATTATTTACCAATACAAATCTTAAATATATATCTGGGTCATAGCAGTAAACTTGTAGGCTAGAACATAAGAACAAAGAACTCTCTTTGCAGATTTAGAGAGTGCTTTGTGCTCAGTCACTCAGTCGTGTCTGATTCTTTGAGACCCCATCAACTGTAACCTGCCAGGCTCCTCTGTCCCTGAGATTTTCCAAGCAAGAATACTGGAGTAGATTGCCATTTCCTGCTCCAGGAGATTTAGAGGGACTCCTACACAATAGTGAGCTACCTTATAAAAACTACCAGATAATTTCTATCTAGATTAAGGAGTCTGAATCCCTCTACTACTATATTGAGCTATTATTTGTAGGCAAAATTTGCCAAGAAAAGAACTGAAATACATTTTAGAGAATTAGAGGGTTGTCTTGGGCCTTTAAAATTGTTACTTTTATTCTCCAGGTGTAAATTGATTTTTGTTGATTCAAAAAACTGTGGTGTGATTGAGTGTGTAGATGTGAGAAGTGCCAGAAGAGGTACCAATGATCTTCTGAGAACAAGCGAGTGTAAACACAGACTGAGAGGATTCTTTGATCATTTTTTTAAATCTTGTGAAATTTTTTTATTTGAAAAAAATTTTGAAGTTAATATGAAAGTACAGATTTGTTCCTGGGATTTCAGTGACAGACCAAAAACAAAAAAAACCTTGAAATCTGGCTGACAATGGCTGAAGTATAATATAAATGGCTTGAAACTGTGATTTTATTTTATTTTTTATTGCTCTGTAAAAAACTTAAAAATGGTCACTGAGTTGCTTATTCTAACTTGACTCTCAAATATGGATATTATAAGAGATAAAATCATCACTGAAGCAGAATAGAATTTACATCTTGGAGGAAAAAAATGACATCCTGACATACCTTGAACTAAACCTCAAAGATCTTAATGAGTATATGAACATTAATGAAGTCATGACTCAGAAAAGTATTGGTGAAAACTAACTTTAGCTGGATTTCAATTGCTTGATGTTTTAAAAAATAGAATCATTTTCTAGTGTGTAGTTGACTTCAGGGCGTTTGTAAAATGAACAAATAAAACAGGAAAAGTGGAAAGGTGGAACACTTCCTTCACAAGGAACACACCGGGAAACCTAAGAAAATGTTTTATTTCCTAAGTCTTCCCATTTTTTCCTAACATCTTTCTCTAAAAATGTCAGTAATTTTGACTCAATCGGTATGTTTGTGTGTGCATTTATATTTGTGTGTGCATGTGCATTTAAGTGTGTCTGTTGCACCAAAAACAGAAGTTATTTAGCCACAAAGGGGCTTTGAAAATGATAACAGTTTGTGTGCAAATATTTATGGAAGAGCCATAATTTTTTAATGCATTCTTAGTAAAACAAAACAAAATAAAGCAAAAGAAACAAACTTTAATTGAGTTTACATAAATTAGACAACCAGAAATTTGTTCAAAATTATTGTTACGGGAGAATGGAAGCTAAGCATGTTTTTATTCTCTGATTTCTCAACTTTCATTTAATAATCTGGTCACTATAAGGTTTCAGTTAAATATAATGTTTCTTTAGATAAAAGCCTTGGGGAAAAAACAACCTTAGATAGTGGAAATTAAGGGCGGAGAAGAATTTCCTACTAGAATCAGTAAAATATCATGAAACCTTGACCTAAAATCCTGTCTCTTAATTTTGTTTGTATAATGGTATTAGGATTTGTCAATTATCACATAAATAATTTCCAAGGATCATCCTGTCATCATTTGTGAACTGACATATTTACAATTACAGGACAGAGGTTGGACATTTTGAGATTTTGGAATCTTGGTTTTTTTTTTTTATTTCTGAGAGACCAGTCATGAGTATGTGTGCTTGGTTTTGACCTTAATATAATGCAATGCTTATACATGAAAATTGTCAATTGTAAATATACTGGCTTTNAACTGACATATTTACAATTACAGGACAGAGGTTGGACATTTTGAGATTTTGGAATCTTGGTTTTTTTTTTTTATTTCTGAGAGACCAGTCATGAGTATGTGTGCTTGGTTTTGACCTTAATATAATGCAATGCTTATACATGAAAATTGTCAATTGTAAATATACTGGCTTTTAGAAGTATTTTAATATACCTTGTGGAAATCTCAGGGTCTAAAAGACATAATTTCAACATCATTCATCTTGATCCTTGGTTTTGCAATTCAGATTTATTAAATTTTCTCCAGGGCTATGGAGTTCTGAGTTTTACTATTGTAGTTCCCACCACAAAAACATGCTCCATTATTTTGCAAATGCTAATTACATTTTTCTGTCTTGATCTCATATTATTTTTTGTCACTCTAGTTGCTTACTTTGTTGTGAAATCGGTAAACATAGGCATAATGTTGATTTTTACAATATTCTTCTTGCTTTGATTAAAATCTACCCAGTTGTGGATGATATTTCTGTATGTAATATGTTCTAATGAAACTCAGATGCCTAAATTTTAAGCACTCTATCCCCAAGACTACTTACATTTTTAACAGAAGTTTTTTTTTTTTTTTTAATCACAGCTGGCTTAAGATTCTAGTCCTCCCATCCTACATCCAATCTATTTTTACAGGCATCCAATATTGAATTGATAATCTTCAATGTAAATGATATATTAATATGTGAAATTTCTAAAATAAAGTTATTATTTGCTCCTTGATATTCACTTTTGTTTATGAATACAAAAACATGTATATATGTGTGTGTATATAAAACATCATGTTTATTATAAGCTCTGAAATATCCCATAGTCCCCAGGTGGCTTTTTCTTACATTTCTTGAATTCAAGCACATTAGATTATTTTCTTCATTTATTAGGTTTCAAGCTTTCCAATGCTTTTGCAGCACTTACTACTTCTGAGGGGTGTACATGACAAGGAAAATGGAGTTCACTATTCTGAAAATAGATATGTTAAATTCTTATTTTTTGATTTACCTACTCTGATTTTTAGGAAGTCAACCTCATTCTTTTAAAAATTATTATTGCTTATTTTAAATAATATTTAAAATCCGAAGTACAAGGGATAAACTCTTTTTTCATAATTCAGAAAATAAAACTGAAATAAAACATATTTTTCTGACAAAAATGGTTGTGAATTACATTAAAACATTATTTTCTTAATGTTTCAAGGATCTATTTTTCTTTAGTTGAATTAACTGAAAGTTTCTTGACATTTGAAGTGAACAAGGTTTTCTTTTCACATACATTTCACTGATTATTTCATTCATTTACAACAGATTTCTGCCCGGGAGATATGTGGAAATACTATTCTATCTTATAGTTAGGAAAAATACATAAAGAATAAAAATCATCCCTTATAATTCTAGACCCTCATTTAATGTGCTCATGGCAGGCAAGTGTGAGGCTTTTCCAAACAATAGATAATATATTAAATTCCAGTTGAAGCCTTGCTATATAAAATGTAACTATAAACTGCTCCCAAACTCCTTTTTAATAATACCTGTGGCACCTCAGACCATAGGAGATATTCAGTGGGACTACTCTAATTGAGAAAATCATTGGTCATATGAGCTAGTTCATTTATCCACGAACTAGTTTAAAAATTAGTAGGAAATTTCCTACTCTTGCATTAGAACACAATTTGTTGAAAACAGGAAGACACAATCCTTACATGTCATACTTTATAAAATATATTTCATGTCAGAATTCTAAGATAATTAAAATTTAACTCAATAATGAAGAGTCAGTGATTCATCTTTGACTTCTTTAAAGTATTTCAAATTATTCGTGTCTTCTCATTGTTGCTAATTCTGGAAGGATTTGAAGAGCTATTTAATGAAACAAATTACAAATTCATATACACTGCATTATTATGAAAGTGTTGTTTATAAGTTTTTTCCTTTGTCTTTTAAGATATAGAAATTAAAAATAATATACAAAGCACAAAAAAAGACACACGTCCACTTCTCACATTGCTGTTAGTCATAAGGAGGTTAGTACCCTTGGTAGAATGTGAGATGGGAACATAGCTATGTTTGCTATGTTTCTGTAGTATAATCATCACTCTCATTTCCTGTACAGGAAAAGCATGTTTCCCAAAATGAGTATATTTTCTTTTAAAAGTGTATCTGGTAATTTTCAGTAAATGATAATACATGAGTTACAGTTTTGTGTAACTTATATTAGCTGTAAGGAAATCAAAATCCCGTACCTTGTACACAAATGCTAGCAAGACCACCTATACATCCAATATCCCATTTTACTACATTTGCACTCACATTCTTATAGACCTGTGGTCCTTAAAAATAAAGCAATCTATTTTAAGTATTTATTAACTATTATTAATGATAAGTTAATATTCACATGCTTCTTTATTTTATGGGGGATGAGTTACCTGCGCTTTTATTAAAACTACCTTTTTTCAGTTAGAGAGAATCTTGAAGTGAAAAGGTCAAAGTATTTTCCCACAAAATTGTAACTTTTTTTTTTAAGATGCCAGCAATAAAATTTTAAGCACAACATTATGCAGTGGCTGAGGTCATTATTATGTCAGAGCAGGAGCGTGTGCATATATGAAGAAATGTGTTTTGAAAAGAGGATACAATACAAGGAACTTTTCTATAAGCAAGACATATTGACTCTAACGTTTGCTGCAACATTTCCTTTTGAATATTTTTACTGGTAAAGCATTTCTTAATCCATCTGGACAATAGAGGAGCAGCTGTAGGCATGTCCATTTCTGAGCCAGGTACTGCATATGCTCACTCTTTCAAAAACATCGAAATGCAGAACCATTACTTCTTTCACCATTGCTTCCTCCCCACCATATTTAGAATTAAGGAAGGAAAAATAGTGCCTATTCAGTGTTCATTTCAGTAAGCTAAAATAAAGAAAAATCTGATTTTGTGGAGGTTATTGTGGCGTAAGTATCTCCAATCTCCTTTTGCTCTTTCGTTCACTCATCTCTCCTCATTGTTCATCATAGTGTCATTTAGAAAGTTCTGATTCTGTTCTTCACTTGGTACTCCTTGAGGGCTTCACATTCCTACCTTTAATTTATTATCTAATCCTTAGTTTATATCTGAAAAATAAATTACTCATTAGTACCTCCATCCATTCATAAAGATTATTATTTACTATTTCATGTCTATGGAAGTTTCAAATATCCAAATTTAGAATTAATGGCTTGGGCTGTTTTTAAGAGAAACATTAATATCATCAAGTTGTATTATTAAATCTTTAGGAGAGATATGGGGGAAAATAGATTGATCTCCAAATTAACCATGAAATCACTTATATATTATATGGGAAGCATGACTCAAAGCCTTTTAATAAATTTCATTGATGAGTATAAACTATGCCTACATTTAATGTGATCTCTCATGCCCCCTCTAGTATTAAAATAAAATAATATCATTTTCTAGAAGAAGATATGTATAAATGGGTAGAGGATGATTCCTCTAATTATATTAAGATATTTTTAGCACAGTGATATCAAAATCCATTAAAATTGTGATTAAAGCAAAATGAAAAATCTTTTCTGTTTTTTTTTCTGTTCAGAAAGAAAAAAGGTTCCAGAAGATGGCAGTTGTAATTTATATATGGAAGGGCATACTTATTGACTGTGTCTGATGGGTTATAATGATGTATCTGGACAAGGTACGGAAAATGATACTGAATGAACAGGCTTCCTGCAGTGCTTTGTCAGTGAGGCTGAACCACTGCTTGAGTGCAGTCTCTGCCAGCTGCACTTTTACTTGCTGTATCTTGTTGAGGTTTGTTTTAATGGTGCTTTGGGGGTTTCCAGAACTTAATTTTATATGTTAATATAACATGCAGCCATATATGTTATAGAACTCCAGAGAAGCCCATAGCCAAAAACAACTCCTTCTTATTGCCCTCCTGACTCTCACCCTAGGTATTAAAATGTTAACTGCTCCTCAACAAGGTATTCCCAAATCATTTTTTAGATTAGATCCAAAGTTTTATTTCCATTTTCATTTAAGGAATTTGCATGAAATTTAAATATCCATGAGACTTATTTAATGATAAAGACTGTTAGAGGATACAAGTTTCAAAGCTTAATTTTTTCTGAACAGAGGAGAGCTGAAGGTGGGATGGATGTTTGTTTTCTAGTGTAAACTGCAAGAACTTGTATACTTTTTAAGTCTCTTTAGAATTCCTCTAATGAAGTTTTCTGTCAGTGTTATTTACATAACATAAATCTCAGGATGATTTCTCATAATTGTATGTAGAATATTGTTAAAATAAAAAACAGTATCACTACCTTCTCTGTAAAGGCACATACATCAATTGAAAGAAGAATGTAATAACTAAAATTATGGACAATATTAAAATAACTTAAATATCAGCTTGAATAGATCAACTGTTACTTCAGGATGATATCATGTATTTGTTTTTTCTCTCCATTTCACTGTGGTGAAGTGATTCAAGATGTCTTGTATCTAAGTGTTTTGAATACAATTTGAAAGGCCACAGATTGCCATTGTGTGATGCTCCTCACCTAAGAACACTATATGTAGTAAGCACATTATTTCAAGTTTATTCAAATTTTGCTAACTGTAATTTACTAATAAATTGCCAGTTAACATGATAAAATTATGATAACTATATTTTTCATCAAAAATGGCACAAAAACAGGTTTTGTAAGCTATTTTGTATAATAAGTGTAGTTATACACTAGGAAAGATAGAGAATACAATAGGTTTTATTTTTACATCAAAATATACACATATTTAAGAAACATTTTAGAATATGAAACCAAGAACAGTCCCTCAGTGCATGTCAGTTGGCCACTTCCCTTATATCCAATAGTATTTTCAGTCAACTTTTTAATGAAAATATTTTGTCAATCTGACATTTCAGCTGTATTTTCTTTCTGCAGAAATGAATGAAATTTTGTTCTTGATAAACACAGTTTTTTCTAAGAGTTTGTGAATAATAAATTCACCTCCTTAAGAGTTTCACTAAAAGTAGTTATCTTTATTTTGGTCAATTGTTTTAATGTTATAGTGTTGTTCATGTACTTTAGTATTCATCAGCCTATTCCCTTTCAAACACTTATCATTATGTAGACTCAATCAGAATATCATCCACTCATTCATTTATTCATTTCATCAACGTAACACATATTTTTAGTGCCAAGTCTGATCCAGGTGCCAAGTGACTTCAGAAATTTATAGATGAATAGTAGTTGCTGCTATTTAAGAAAATAAAAATAAAACATGAGAGCCAAAAAATATTCTCAAATGACTATGTTGTATTGTCGACTGGGAATCTCGCCATGAGAAGGATACTGAAAACTACTGGGTTCATAGTGAGGAAGATTGAAATAAGCAGGGGTAATGGGGGGAAACAAAAACATAAAGAAGGCAACAGTTGAACTGGACTTAGATTAACTGGACATTGTTAAGAAGAGCATCCTAAGTGTAGGAACCAGTATATAGGAACATATGGAAGCATGGAGAAGTATCCTGGAGATGAGGTAGGAAGTGTGCATTGGAGCTACACTTAGGAATCTTTACATTTTTATTGAAATGTTTTCAGGAGAGAGGTAACATAATAGCAGGGTACCTTATTTATGGTAATGTGGCTACAGCCATGTCTAGTATAGTTCAGGAAAGCAGTTATAGAATGCAAGTGCATCAGTTCAGAGGCACTGATAGTAATCCAAATGAAAAAATAACAAGGCTTTAATTGAAGAAGGGGTAGAACTAGTGAGATGGACGAGATGGACCCTAAGATTTTATGTTATATCATGCTTGGAATTTGACAACAAATTTATTGTGAGGTACACAAGCATAGGGCTTTGATCTTAAGGTACTAAGCCATGGAACTGTTATTAAGAGGGAAAGAAGGCAGCAGATCAAGATTGAAAGTAAAGAGAAAGATACTGTTGTTGTTGTTTTTTTCCCTGAATCTATTGAGTAGAATGCCTGGGGAATGTTCCTATAAAGTATATCTACAAGGAATAAAAATATAACTCTCGAAAGGATAAGATCAGAGGGATAGAGATTAATTAAATTGATGGAAACGGATAAATCTACAGTAGAGAACCAGAGAAGCCTGCGCAGAGGACCTTGGGAATTGTCCATATAAATGAAAAGAGCAGTAAGAAATATCAGAAAAGGAATAGTCATGGATTTCAGTTAGTCATGGATTAAAAACTAAGAAAAATTCATTGGATTTAGAGATGAATATGTCATCAGTGAACATTAGAGGGAAGCTTTTTGTAAGTAATAAGAGCAGATTTAAAATGACTTACAAATTAGTAAGAAGAGAAAAACAGGAGAGACTAAGATTTGAGGAGTGGAGCTAAGAGGGTTTGCAAACTGTGGGGACTTGACAGTGATCTCTGAGTGGGTGCAAGGGGAAAAGAGTCAGTAGAGAAACTAAAGACTCCAAAGCAAGAGGAAAAAAAATTAAAAAATGATAATGTAAGGTGCTGAAAGGAGGAGACTATTGAATCAGAGGCATATTGGGGCAGCTCATCTGAAAAAGGCAGGGGCAGAGGTGGTTAAAAAAAGTTAAAGAGGAAGGGAACATAGAAGTGTCTGGTATGTGGTGTATGGTGAAGTGATGTTTAAAAATAGATTTGGAGAGCTTCAGACTTCTCAGTTAAATCTGGGCAGAAATAAGGGATATTGGCTGCGGAAATATGATTCATCCAAGAGTATTGGTGTTCCATCCTGCTGGTGTGAAAATCACTTAAGATTGCAGTCATTTCAGTTGTGTTGTGTGCTTCTGGGCTTGATGTGATTCACCACTTGGGAGATGTGGCTAATGATGGCTCACTCTATTCCAGGCGGTGTGGTTACAGCAAAGCCAAACAAGACCCGGAAGAGGAAAAGATGCATTTTCATAATGGGCACAGTAAGCAAACTGTTAAAAAAAAAAATCAAAATAAAACAAAGTAGAGGAGACTTTATTGTTACTTTGGCTTCTTTTCAGGCAAAGATTTGTAAAAACTGACCAAAAATATTGTGTTAAAAATTGTGTTTTGGTACATTCCTAGGCTTACAGTGTTGCTGGCTGACCCTGGGCAGTAGCTTAATGGTTTTTTTCAGTTCTTTAAAGCAAACTCTCCTTATAATAATGAAAACAAAAACTTCTTGCTTTATAAAAAGTTGTTATATAACTGTATTCCCAGCAGATCTCCAGGCAAGAACACTGGAGTGGGTTGCCATTTCCTTCTCCAATGCATGAAAGTGAAAAGTGAAAGGGAAGTCGCTCAGTCATGTCAGACTCTTAGCGACCCCATGGACTACAGCCTACCAGGCTCCTCTGCCCATGGCATTTTCTGGAGTGGGTTGCCATTTTCCTTCTGGAGTGGGTTGCCATTTCCTTCTCTGTCTAATTCCTAGCAATAGTCAATAGAAATATATCATTAGATAAAACCACCAGAATAAATGAATAAACTTTTCTTTTTTTTTCCTAGCGTTTTGGCAGGAATTTCCCTGAACAGATCCTATAACAGCAACCTTGGTTCAAATGACTTGAAAAAGACTATACTTTTAAGAAAGGCAGAAAATCAAGTTTTATTCATGAGCTTTAAAAATTAGCCTAAATTGGTTCTAATTTTATTATTCTAATATGTTCATTTTTAGATAAAGAGTACAGTGTGAGTTGATTCGCCAAGTAAATGACAAAAAGAGTGGGTTTTTTTTTTTTTGTCATTCTGCCATATCAAAATCATGAAAGAATTTTTGAGTCCATTTTTAGTCCTATCTTGTTTAATGTTATTTATTCTCAAAAAATATCATTGCAGATAATATTGGTAGTCTTTAAAATGTAATGAAACTGAGACTCATAGAATATGAGACTTGTATAATGCCCTGCAGTAAAAATAGAGTGAATTTCTTTTTTTCTTTTGACTTCTATGTCCATCTTATAGGACACAAGCACCAGAAAATTTGTTTTAAATTATTTTTATAAAAACTAAATAATCTGTGATGAGGTTTTAAGTAAAGCATAATAGAACAAACCGACGACTAAGCCAGTAGCATTTCATTGTTCAGTTTGGTAAGCAAAAATGTCTTAGTTTGCCTCAGAGACTTAACTCCCTGAACATTACTGCTAAAAGATGTATTTATTCAAATATGTCCTCACATATGCACTTCATGTGCATGCCAGCAATCCAGATTTCTACAGTTATAAAAATGAGATCGTTGTACAAATGACTCCTATAACTCAGGAGAAGAGTCTGTCCTTGCAGCTCTGCCGCTTTAGAAATTACGGATTTAAGCCATAGTTGCACGTTAATAATGTTTATAATTTCACTCATCCATCACCAGTACTTTTATTTTAATGCCCATTTATTTTTGCAGTTAAATTGCCAGGAGTAAGAACTTATATTGATCCACATACCTATGAGGACCCCAATCAAGCTGTCCATGAATTTGCCAAGGAGATAGAAGCTTCATGCATCACCATTGAAAGAGTTATTGGAGCAGGTAAGACAGTGTGTTTAATTCGGACTTTTAACTTGTGTTTATATTATAGAATGTAATATATCAATGTTCTGATCTAACTCAAGATATTTTTAATCTTCTGTAATTGTCTTGCTTTCAAAGTGATATATAATTGATCATATTTTACTACTACCCTTTACATAGCTCATACTTAAACCTGCAGATGTCTAGCTTATGAAAAAAATAAACCAGCAAAAATAAATATTCAAACATGGTGTTTTACTATCTACCATTTATTATATTTCATACATATGTAATTTTTAATGCCCAGAAAGATTTACAAAATTCAAGTATCCAATTATTTTGTGTATGGTCATCTCTTCATTAAGATTGTTTCCTTTTTGTCCTGCTATGATCTTTTCTTATTTTCTCATTAGTGTCACTGCTAGAGTAAAAAGCAAAGGAAGAAGGAAGTGGCTTTCAGTCAGCTGCTTTTAGTTTCTTTCTAATGTTTCCATTAAGGTTTCTATATGTAAGACAGATGAAACTAGTAACTCCCAATTTGTTTCATGATCACCCATAGGTGTTTTTTTCTCTGTGGACCATTAATGTCTTTTAGCAATGACAAGGAAATTTAGACTTCCATTTAATTTTGTTTTGTCTAAACTTTACTATTCTAAGAGAACTTCAGAGTACTATTTTAGAGTAAAGATGTTTAATGAGTTTATGTGTTTTCTACATCTTTATCACAAGGTGAATTTGGTGAAGTTTGTAGTGGACGTTTGAAACTTCCAGGAAAGAGAGAATTACCTGTGGCGATTAAAACCCTTAAAGTAGGCTATACTGAGAAACAGCGCAGAGATTTCCTAGGGGAAGCAAGTATCATGGGGCAGTTTGACCATCCTAACATCATCCACTTAGAGGGTGTCGTGACCAAAAGTAAGTACAGTGGCAAACTATGCATGTGTGTGTGACCATAAATATCTGAATTTCTTCTACTAGGTTATTGTTAATTTCAGGATACACAGAACACTGGGCATGATAATTCTATTAAGAGTTTCTCTGATATTCATAATATGTGTCCTATACTTCAGTGGGTTCTTGTCAAAGCTGATCTTCAATGAACCTGAATTTCTGTTTATTATTTTAAACATATGTATTAACTCACTTACTATGAATTCAGCATTGGAGAAAATGTATCCAGATAAAAGAAACAGTAAAAGTATCATTTTTTTTCCTCTTGGCTCTTTCACTTTTTGTCCTAATGAAATATTAACTTCAAAGTTTCGACTGAGGCATTGAAGTTTAACATTTAATAGGATTACTGTAACCATAGGTGCCTGCCACCTTTTAAGTGGCTCTTTATAGCCAGCTGTATTTCTTTCATTCCTTTTTTTGGTTGAGATATTTTAATAGTTCTAAAGAAAGCAATAGCCTCAGAAGACTGGGAACATTCCTTAAGACTAATTATTTTGTTAAAGCAAATCCTTTTTTTACTCAAAAACAGCTAAAATTTCACATCTGTCAAATTCTTGTTAATTTCTTGTAAATATAGTTGTGTGTTGAGTGTTCCAATATAAGAATTTCAAATAATTTTTCAGTCATCCAGTAAAGTATTTATGTGACACATAACTGAGGCCTTTATTTTCTTTTAATCCATTTTCTCTTTGCCATTCCTATGTATTCTCTTTCCTTTCCTTATTCCTCATACCCTTCATACCACTTGTAAAATCATCTGAAACATTTGACAAGGAACACTCTTTAAACTTTTCTTAAACATTGGTTCAACTTCTATTTGCTATTAATCCAGTTTTAAATGATATATGCCAAATATGCATAGCAGCAATGTATGTTAAACAAGTGTTCTTATCCTGCAAAGTAAAGTAATTGATTGGATGTCCATTTCTACCATTTTGCTTTTAAAAATGAAAAACAAAACAAAAACAACAGCAGCAATAAAGACGGCTTTTTCACAATAAAGAGGAACAAAAGAAACAAAAAAGAAGTATCTGATTTATTACCAGTTAATTCTCAAATCATGATTCATTCACAGTAAGTCACAGATGAAAACACAGAAGAAAAAGATCTTAGCTAAGAGTATCAAGTTGATGCTTGACAGAGCTTTTGAATCAGCCTGTCTTGCTGGAAGATTGTTTTTCTCTATGAATCAGAGAGATACACATCTCCAGTAAGAATGCCTATAGAGGATCGTAACACAGAAATAAAATTACCTGCAGACATGTGGGTTTCTTCCAACTTAGATGTGTTTCTTTCCTCCACTTGATGCCTAAAAAAAGGTAAGGGGCAGGGGTAAGAGGCAAATGAGAGACAAACAAAATAATTTCTTTTGAAGGAATAAAACAAAAGATTTTACAAAAATCATGTCCTATGATGAATGGGGAGGAATATTTTAAGTTAGAATGTGATGTGAGGGAGAGTGTCACAGGGCCAGTAAAATGAAATCAGAACTTGAATGGGGCTATATTCTATCTGTGAGGAAAGACTTTGGAAGGATATTAGTGATAGCATATACTGGGATAGATGCTGTGGAAACAGGAATTAACAGTGATTGAGTAATCATTTGCTATACAAAAAAGGTATTATCTATTGTAAAACATACTTAATGACAGTCACAGTATAATAGTATACAAAATCTTTAATTTATTTTATGTCTTCTTTTCATCCTTAATATGACTGTTGAATTTCACTTCCTCAAATAAACACTGACCATGACTTCCTCAAGGGTATATGTAAAACTAATGGTTATACGTAGGCAGCCAATCTACCCTCTAATGAGTTAAGCTGTAATGTGTAGAAGAGTGTCAGATCACTATTATGATCACAGAAAGCAGTACTGCATAATGATCAAGAACATGGGCTATGGATCTATCCACTAATTTTAATTTTGCTTCTGCCATGAACTACTCTGTGGCTTTGCACAAGTTAGTAATACATTCAGAACCTGAGTTTCCTCACTAATGACATGGGATAAGAATGCCTCATAGTGATGTTGTGAAGGTGACTTGAATTAATACAAGTAACGTTTAAATGGGCATGACACAGAGCAGGTAATTAATAAATACATGGTTATTACTTTTCCATTTATCTCTCTTCTTGTGCTCTGAAATTCTCCATATCCATGTCATTACTAATCCATTTTAATTGATATGTTAACCCTGCCTACATTGCCTCTTTCTCTGAAACCTAACTACCTTTGCAGTTCCTTCAAAACCTTATTCAAATTCCATCACCACCTCCACAAAATAATTCCTTATCACTTAACCCTGAAATAATCTCTCCTTCTTTTGCTGCTAAGTCACTTCAGTTGTGTCTGACTCTGTGCGACCCCANACTAAATTGCCGTTATCTAAAAATTTTAAATGAGTTAAAGTGATATAAAGTTTATATTTTAATTTAAGTAACTTTGTTCTATAAAACCATGAGTTAAAACGTTTTAGGGAAAAAGTTAAAAGGCATACAAAGGAAGTGCATGAGGATCTTTTCATAAGACCTTGCATATAGCAGTTATAACCACTACACACACCCATATTTCAGAGCTAAAGACATATACAGGTTCAAAGTATAGGATGTTGTTGCTGTTTAGCTGCTAAGTCACGTCTGACTCTTTAGAGACCTCATGGACTGTAGCCCCCTAGGCTCCTCTGTCCATGAAATTTCCCAGGGAAGAATACTGGAATGGGTTTCCATTTCATTCTCCAGGGGATCTTCCCAATCCAAGGATATAACCACTACTGATCATTAACATTATTTTAAGAATGTGGTATGTTAATACTTTTTACATATTTCTCCTTTAATGTGCATAACAATGCTATCCTGCAGATAATATTTGTTCTCAGCTTACAGATAGGAAGATTTAACCTTAGAGAGGTGAAATACCTTATCTGATATCATAAATATAACATAGGACAATACCAGATTTAAAAATTATTCTATGTGACTCCAAAATCCAAACTCTTAAGCAGTGTACATTACTAACTTTATATATCATTATTCACTATACATGTGACAAGAAACATTTATTCAAAAGGTATTAATTGATCACCTACTAAATGGCTGTCCTTATTAATCAGTAGGATACAGTGGAAGTTAAACAAACTGATTTCCTGCCTTTATGGAGCTTACCTTTGAGTTGGGGAGACAGAAACTAATTGAACAAATACATTTACAATACATTAAATGAAAAAAGTAGCACTAAATTAGATTATGGATTGTTTCTATTGAGAGTTGTTGGTTTGAATTTTAGAGAAAGATCTGGCTAATAATGCTTGAATAAATTGAAGGTGTGGGCCCTACAGATATCTGAGGACAGTGTAGTGTAGAAAGAAGGACCTTCAAGGTTTGAGTGGAACTTGCATAGAATGCTCAAGAGACCACAGTGCCAATGTTGCTACAATGGAATGGATGACAGGAGTCTGGTAAGAGCTTAATTTGAAAATGTAATAGAAGCTTAGATGGTGTGTGAACACTTTGGTCCCTGCAAAGACTGTCTCTTAATCTGAGCTTTGGAGCCAAGATGTGATGGAATCTTATTTCTACTTTAATAGGATTAATCAGGATGCTGTGTTGAATAAAGATGGTAGAAGTCAGTGTTGAAATGGAAAGAGAGTAAGGAGACAATTGTCATTCACATCTCTTAGGGTTAGATTAGGGTAGTAATCCAACAAGATGATGAGTAGCAGTTGAATTCTATAGATATTTTGAAGGCAACCACAGGAAAGCTTCTTATGAATTAAATGTGGAATGTGAGATAAAGAGAAGAGTCAATGATAATTTTAAATTACTGTTGTCCTGAGTCCCTTAAAGAAAAGAATAGCCATTTATGGGGAAAGCTGCAGGAGGAGCAAGACTGTGGTTGGTAAATCAGTAGTTCTATTGTGGACAAGTTACTTTTGAGAGGCTTATAAGCATCCAGTTGTATAAGATTGGACTCTGAAAGTATAAATGAAGATGTTTGCAATATGAGTATGCTTTGATTTTTCATCTTCCGTTTCACAAAAGGAAACCATTCAATGAGCCATTATCAGGATAAACCATGATGGAAATAAATTTAACACTGAAGTAGAATAGATGCCAGACATCTATTATTCTATTACTTTTTCAAATTAAGCTCTTACCAGACTCCTCTCATTCATTCCCTGTCCTTTCGTGAATGTTCTTTGCAAGTTCCAAGCCTTGCAGGTTCTTCTTTTCACAACTTGCTGCCTCCAGATACTTGTTTTGCATTATGAGGGCATAGAGAGAGGTATAATAAATAAAATATTTATTAGATATTTACAAGTGCTGTCTCTGCTGCTGCTGCTGCTAAGTCGCTTCAGTCGTGTCCGACTCTGTGTGACCTCATAGACGACAGCCCACCAGGCTTGTCTGTCCCTAGGATTCTCCAGGCAAGAATACTGCAGTGGGTTGCCATTTCCTTCTCCAATGCATGCATGCATGCTAAGTCACTTCAGTCGTGTCTGACTCTGTGCGACCGTATGGACAGCAGCCCACCAGGCTCCTCTGTCCACAGGATTCTCTGGGGAAGAATACTGGAGTGGGCTGCCATTTCCTTCTCTAAGTGCTGTCTCTGATAAAATCTAAATCTTACTCACCAGGAAGATAGATATTTGTAGAAAGAGAGATTTCCTGGCTCAAAGATTGACTATTAGTAAATCAAACCTTGTGATTTAGTCAATTTAATTATTAATAAAAGAAAGCTGTCACAATTTTAATTTAGATTCCTCAGCTCCTGTGCAAAGTTGATAATCTCTGAGTTCACAAGTAATTATCCACCTTCACTAGTGTCAGAGAAGTTCTAATTCATTTTTAATTTGATAAATGAGCATCTAATGAAAAAGTTTATATCAATGTAAACAATCTGAAATAAAAGAGGATATTATGGGAAGCTTGAAATTTCTACTTAATAGAAACATTTAGCTTTTCCATGCTCCTGTCTCAGGTAAGGCATAGAGGTTTTTGATTTTATAATCTTTCCCAAAATTAAAATTACATAATTTTATAAATGGAATTAAAATAATCTCAGTGCCCTGCTAAGTTTTGATTACCCCATACGATCTCCTCCCTTCCTACTCCACTGCTTGATAAGCATTATGTATTCCTACTAAAAGCACAAGATCCCATTTTCTGGTTGACCATTAATAACTGAATCATGATATTTGTTATTCCAAGCTTCCCTTGGAATAAAAAATAAAAGTAATTTCAAGAAGCTACAAATATTAATGCACTAAATGGAATACCAGCCAAATATATAGAATGACATAGCAAAATAAAACTACAGATATAGAAATATAATAATATGCTCAGACACTCAGTCGTGTCCAACTCTTTGCCACCCCATGGATTGTAGCCTACCAGGATCCTCTGTCCATGGGACTTTTTCATGCAAAAATACTGGAATGGGTTGCC
Organism: Neotragus moschatus; assembly: GCA_006410615.1. Lineage (NCBI taxonomy): Eukaryota > Metazoa > Chordata > Mammalia > Artiodactyla > Bovidae > Neotragus > Neotragus moschatus. The sequence continues at coordinate 71,781 of SJYA01000941.1, read as the reverse complement.
ATTTCCTTTTTCAGAGGATTTTCCCTACCCAAGGATTGAACCTCTGTCTTCTGCATTGCAGGCAGATTCTTTACCAACTGCGCCACTATAAAAATAGACTTACTTTTAATTATTTACAAGTCTTGTAAAATGTTTCTAAGAGAAGCCAAGTGACAGCTGTTTTCCAGTGAATTATGATGTTTCTAAATTAAATACTCCCTTATGTCCTTAAGTGGTACCGTGTGTTTCCTGATACACTCGTGGTTTCAGAAAAGCAGGTTAGTATCAATGCAAATAAAAGAATAAGCCCAGATTTAGCTACAACTCTTGTGATGTGGCCTGTTTCAGTGTTTCTCAAAATATAATGTGCCCCTGAAGATATTGCTAGAATGCAGAATCTGTTTATATAGATTGATTTGGGTTCTGAGATTTTGCATTTCTAACAAGCTCTCTCTTGGGTGATAGCTATTGCACTTGTCAAGGGCCATGCTCTGAAAAACAAGGGCTAAGTCAACATTCCCAAAGTTTGTTTAACCTAATTTTGAGATAGCTTATGAAAAGAGACTGCTTTACCAGAAATGATGTGTTCTTTCCTTTCTTGAATTTTGTTGGACATGAGCAACAAAAAAACATCATGGCACCCCACTCCAGTGCTCTTGCCTGGAGAATCCCATGGATGGAGGAGTCTGGTAGGCTAGAGTTCATGGGGTCACTAGGAGTCAGACAGGACTAAGCGATGTCACTTTCACTTCTCACTTTCATGCATTGGAGAAGGAAATGGCAACCCACCCCAGTGTTCTTGCCTGGAGAATCCCAGGGACGGGGGAGCCTGGTGGGCTGCCGTCTATGGGGTCACACAGAGTTGGACACGACTGAAGCGACTTAGCAGCAGCAGCAGCAGCAGATAAAGTTTTGTTTTATTGTGGCGAGAGAAACCCATATATCATGATATCTACCCTATTAAAATTTTAAGTGCAAATTACACAGTGCAGTTTTGTTCATTGTAAGCACAATATGGTATGGCTAATTTCTAGAAACTTCTTGTCTTGCGTAACTGAAACTACATACCCATGAAACAGAAGTCCTTCCTTTCCCTTCCCAAGGCACTGATAGCCACCATTCTGCTTTATTTTTCTACGAGTTTGAACACTTTAGACTCTTTACATAAGCATTATAGAACCTAAGACCTATCCACTTCACTACTGAACACTTCTGAATGCTTAGAGCATCCATAAGTAATGATTGTATGTAAGAATATGTTATTTATTGAGAGCTGGATGATGTGGCACAGTCATTATTATCAAATTTAATATAACACAAAAGATTACCTTCTAAATTTTAAAATGAAACTTAAAAATAAATTTGGAAATTATAGGCATCATAGTGTGGAGGGAAGGAAAACAGCTTTCATAGTCAGATCTGAATTTGATTCTCAGCTTTGTTTTTTATAACTTGCACTAATCAACTCAGGTAATATATTGAATCTTTTTAAGCCACACTTTTCTCTCTGAAAAGAGTCATTTGTAATATCAGGGTTACAGAATCTTGATGACAGTTAAAATTAATATCATGACTTGTAAGAAGTGAGCACTAAATAAATCAATAAACTGTAGCTGTTTTATGATTATCAATACAAAATGATAAAATATGACCTAAGCAAATTCCTCAAATAACTGTTTCTATTACAGCTTAGACTCTGCCTGAACTGGGGCCTTAGTAAATAACATAAAGTAATATAAAAACTCCACTCTCAGATTAAAATCATGTTTTAACATACTTTATGAGCTCTTTTTATATTCACATTTTATAATATGCTTTCAAAATTATTGGTAAATCTACTCTTTGTCTGTACTTCAACTGGATAATGGAAAATGATTTATACCATTTTATTGAGTTTACAATGGTTAGAGTAAGCCATTAATTATTGCTATGTCATCTGTGCAGGCTAGCAGGAACTGAGACAAAACATAAGCCAAACTAAATATAATTATCATTAAAATGACTCAAACATAAAAAAATAATCAGATGGTTCGTGAATTTTCTTATTCTTGTCAACAAAAGAAGGTCATGTTTATTTGCAAATATGCATTTTTATTGCTTTTCCCCCATTTTCTGATGGAGAAGGCAATGGCAGTCCACTCCAGTATTCTTGCCTGGAGAATCCCGTGGACGGTGCAGCCTGGTAGGCTGCAGTCCATGGGGTCCCAAAGAGTCAGACATGACTGAGAGATTTCACTTTCACTTTTAACTTTCATGCATTGGAGAAGGAAATCGCAACCCACTCCAGTGTTCTTGCCTGGAGAATCCCAGGGACGGCGGAGCCTGGTGGGCTGCCATCTATGAGGTCGCACAGAGGTGGACACATCTGAAGTGATTTAGCAGTAGCAGCAGCAGCATTTTCTGAAATATGAAAGGCATTTTAGGTCCCTATAATATTTTTCAAATAACAATTTTGCTATTGAAAATACAACCTGCACTGTCATAAATAATGTATCTGACTTTTAAAATTAGGTGATGAACCCCAGAAAAACCTTTTAGGAGAGACACCAGGTGCCTAACTCCCTAAAAATTAACCATTTTTTTGTTTCCAAATATATGCTGTTTAATAACAGTAAGTCTTATGATCAAATCATTCTCTTTAGATTGTGAATTTTTTCATCTAAGCTCAGTGAACTTGGGTTGAATTTATGGAACAAATTTGCCAAAGAAAGAGATTTTTTATATAGCGATTTATCTAACTCTTGCTCAAGAGACCTTGGGAGAGCAGTAATAAATATTTACACTAACCCATAACTATAAGGAGAAGGTCTAAAAAATTAGAGGATAGATGCAAAGAAGAAATTCTAGAAAAAGAGAACAGAAGGAAACTGAAGTTTGTGTAGTAGTAATATAGGGGAGGTACTGTAATCATAAAAGATTTGGGATAGAGGAGGTAAAGGTAGATATTGACAAAGTCTTCACTTTGATGGACAAGGCATCTGCTCACATGGTAGGGACTGAGAGGTGCTGATGAAGGAAAGCTTCGCCTATATCCCTCTGCTGGAATTCAGTTCTTCCAATTCCAATTAAACTCTGACAACTCCCTCAGCAGATTTCTGTAAATGAAAGTCAGAGAGCTTCACAGGGCAGATTCCTGGAAACAAAGGCTTATTCCTGAAAACGTAGACCTTTTTCTAGTTTGATCAGAGCTGGTGTTCAGTAAGTACACACTCTTTGGTGCTAATACCTATAATTTTTTTTTTAAATACTTCCATACTGTTTGATAAAAAGCTGAAGACAGGGTTACCTGCATGTCCCTTTTGTGTGCCTACTCAGCTTCATCTCCAGGTACTTTTGAATTCCTGAAATCAGACAAATGGAGTCATTTCTGGTATAGCAGGATGTTTCGATATTCCAGCATTGTGGCTGGTGGAACTTTGGACATGTGGGACCCTATGCCAAAACAGTTATTATTTAATTCTGGACTTTCAAAAGAAAAGGGATTTCAATATTAATGAAAGTCAGAAATAAGCCCTAGGATATAAGAATGAGACCAAAGGAACCAAAGCAGAATTTTGCCTATTTAGTAGTTTGTCTGAGGTCCATTGAATGGGTGTGGCAATGCCATTAAAATGAAGTTAATCTGGAAGCAAAAAACAGACTCATTTGAAAAGACCCTGATGCTGGGAAAGATTGAAGGCAGGAGGAGAACGGGACGACAGAGAATGAGATGGTTGGATAGCATCACCAACTCAATGGAGATGAGTTTGAGTAGACTCCGGGAGTTGGTAACGGACAGGGAGGCCTGGCGGGCTGTGATCCATAGGGTCACGAAGAGTCAGACATGACTGAGCAACTTAAACTGAAATGAACTGAATCTGGGAACATATCTAAATTCATGAGCTTAGATTACAGTAATCTTAAGGAGAAAAAGCATTTATAATCTTTTTGTTTGTCTGTTTGTTGTCATCGTCATTTACAAATACAACATGAGTCACTCTTTTTTTCCCCCTGGTATTGTATTTCCAGTCATTTTAAAAATCAGTGTTCCCCAACTCATCTTCTGTCACTTCCTGAATTATAAAGGAAAATCCAGGCCTCTAGCCGTGTTTGAAGTTGACAAGCTCTTTCATGACAAGATACAGGCTACCTCTTCTTCCTGAAGTCCCTGTCACCTTTTGTTACAACGGTGACACTTTCAAAGTTCAAGTCAATGACATCTCTAATACATATTTTCTACATATGGAATGTTTACCTAACATAGGTATACTACAAATAGATGATAAATTATTTTAGGCAAACTCTTTTTTATAATGTTTATAAGCTTTAAAGAGGAGAGAAATCAATCTGCCTTTATCGTATTGCTTGTCACATTCCATTCAAAGAATAATATTCTGCAGTGTTTTAAGAGAAGATAATTACCTGAGTAAGAAATTAGACTGAACTATTGGTGGCTCAGTGGTAAAGAAACCACCTACAATGCAGGAGAAACATGTTTGATCCCAAGGTCAGGAAGATACCCTGGAGAAGGGCACAGCAACCCACTCTAGTATCGTTGCCTGGAGAATCCCATGGACCGAGGAGACTGACAGGCCACAGTCCATAGTGTCACAAGAACTGAGATACGACTGAAGTGACTTATGCACATACACCGTATTACACTAAACAGTGAGTTTTAAGTGATTTTGGAATGAACACTCATTTTTATTCCTAGTTGTTTCTTTTTGTATGTAATTATCTTTTTATATCTGTTTGCACTTCAAGGTCATGTTGGTTGAATAAATTTAAAATTTCTAATTCTGTGACCTGAATGAATCACTTCTCAAGTAAAATACAGGTACCTTTCTGGAGAATTCCATTAAGTTAATTATAGTACATTTTCATAATTGATAGGCCCCATTTCCCTTATTATATAAAAAGTTAACTAATAGACACATAAGATAGAATTTTTCTACCATAAGATCTTTTCCCACTTACCTCAGTATAATTTAGCACTAAAATTGTATATAGTATACATTTATTAAAGAATAAAGGGGCATGTTTTAAAATATAATGAGGTTAATGTGGAGTGATACAACTAGCAACCTTGTTTTAGGTATTTTTTCATATAGCAAATATTTTTGATCTTATATTTTTCATCTTATATCACAGACATATTACACACAAAATGCCATAATTTTATGAGGGCAAAATGTGATCTATTTTCTTGGTCAAATTACGCCTAGCAATGACATTTATGTACAAAGTTGATAAAGTTTATAAAATAATGATATATAGTAGATTTAAATTCTAAGTGATGGGCACATATTGGATAGCCATATGACTTAGGGGATACTCACAAACTGTGAGGCAGGTGCCATTAGTATCCCCATTTTGGAGGTGAGAAAACTGAGGTACACAGATTAGAATTGATTTGCCTAAGATCATATGATAGTAATTGATTTATCTGGGATACAAAGACAAGCAGTGTGGCTTCAGAGTCTGTCCAGCTACAGTTTTATATCAGACGTGAAAAGAGGAGGACCTCATCCATCAGAACAATGATTACAAGAGATGTTTGCATATAGCAAGAGGAACTAGAACAGGCTTTTGAGGGATGGAAAAATTTGGATTGATAGAGATTGTAGGTATGTGGCATAGAGCGAAAAGAGAGGTAGCGATAAGTAAATGTATTACAAGAACATGGAAATAAAGTTGGGAAAATGCAACATATATTGCAGGGATCATCAGTAGGACAGTTAGACTGGATGAAAGTTTTTATTTAGAACTCTTGAGCAACCTATATGCAGGTCAAGAAGCAACAGTTAGAACTAGACATGTAACAGCAGACTGGTTCCAAATTGCCAACATCTTATGGATCATCAATAAACCAAGANTAACTGGTTCACTTTACACCTGAAACTAACACAAGATTGTAAATCAATTACAATGAAAAAAATTTTTTAAAGAATATAAGTATTTAATTCTCTCAAAATATGTAATATCAAGTAGAACAGGGAAAATGTCTATAAAATCCATGAAAATCATATACTAATGAAAGAGTCAAACAGACTAATAACTCCCCTGTGGGCCAGCCACTACTTGTAATCATTATGTGATAATAGATGGTAGTCAATTTTGTTAGATCTTTTGGGTTTTAGGAAAAGAACTTACTGTGCAAGTTTCCAAATATTAAACGTTGGCTACTCATTTTATTAGTAAATAGTATGTACTGAACAATGTAACATGTTTGCAGGCCTGATTAACCCTGTAGACTGGCAATCTTTCATATTCAAATGGAAACAGCTGTCACTGATTAGAAAAGTGAAGCAACAGTGGCATTAGTTACCATCATAAGAATATGACAGGGGTCCAATGGTAAGGCAAAGTTCCCTTCCAGTCTCCAGCCTCTACCAGAATCTGCTGCCAAGTTTCTTGTATATATATTTCAGTTTATCAGCCCCTTAAGGTCACATATTCTTTTATTTCAAAATAAGCATCAGTTGAGCCTTATTCGGTGTGTCTGCACCAAATCCAGTGCATGCAAGCCTCCTAGAAATACTAACACTAATACTAATACTACTGGTCATTGCTCAGTCCCTCCCTCCCTCATCTGCTACTGCAGAATCTCACTTATTTCCTCTAGCCATTTCTTTACTGCAATATGCCTATCCAAACAGCTTCTTTTAAATCACTTCTAAAATGTGCAGTGTTAACCCAAGGCAGGCACTAAAATTGGAGTGATGAAAACACTCTTCTAATGACTAAAAAAGGAATTACAATGCAGAAAAGATTTGGTCAAGGGTTTCCAAAGCCTTCATCTGCTTTCACCGAGTAGAGGACACTTTGTATACACTTAGTAACTGATACAGTTTTCAAGTTTACTGTCTATTGCTTAATTTTTTCCATTCTCCTTCAGAGAGAAATTGCAATGTGAATTTGGCAGTAGTATGTATTAATTTAAGGATTGAAGGAAGATCCTTACATATCTTTCCCCAGTGATAGGTGTTGCAGGACTAATACTTCTGTATAATCTTTACAGAAAAATGACGGGCAGTTCACTGTGATCCAGCTGGTTGGCATGCTGAGAGGCATCGCTGCAGGAATGAAATACCTTTCTGACATGGGCTACGTGCATAGAGACCTTGCTGCCAGAAACATCTTAATCAACAGTAACCTTGTGTGCAAAGTGTCTGACTTTGGGCTTTCCAGGGTACTGGAAGATGATCCTGAGGCAGCCTACACCACAAGGGTAAGATCTAACAGAATGCTTTCTGAAATACTACTCTGGAGACATTGAATATTTAAAGATTTTAGAAGAAATAGCCAAAAGAAAAAGAAGTTCCTCCAATATAGGAAGAAAGAGGGAGGAAACAGAGAGGGTGGCTAAAAAAGTCCAAATAGTTTCCTTGTTAGATGTCAGAAAATCCAAATATTAAACTTAGATAAGCTAAGTATTCACATAATGAATCAACTGTTTATTTTTTTTATACAGTTACTGGAAATAAAAAGTTTTGGTTCAGAGTGGATACAACTGATAAAAACCTATATCATATAGAGTATTAAATGTAAAAGTTAAAGAGTGTCCTGTATTAAAAGCAATAAATATATACATATATTAACATACAATATATGTATGCATGTAATATGTGCTCACATTACATATATGAGTATATGAATATGCTTTGTATGTGAATATATAAACATGTATAGCATTTCAGTCAGTCAGTCAGTCAGTTCAGTCGCTCAGTCGTGTCTGACTCTTTGCGACCCCATGAATCGCAGCACGTCAGGCCTCCCTGCCCATCACCAACTCCCGGAGTTCACTCAGACCCACGCCCATCGAGTTAGTGATGCCGTCCAGCCATCCTATCATCTGTCATCCCCTTCTCCTCCTGCCCCCAATCCCTCCCAGCATCAAGATCTTTTCCAGTGGGTCAACTTTTCTCATGAGGTAGCCAAAGTATTGGAGTTTCAGCTTCAGCATCAGTCCTTCTAACATAAACCCTATATCATAGTTTTTTCATATATGAAACAAATACAGACATATCTAAAGCTGCCTTCTAAATATTCACATGATAGGGAACAAAAGAGCTATTCCTTCAGAAAGTTTGATTTACTGGAGGTATTTTAATGCCTAATTGCTTTTCTTTTATACTATGTAAACTGTTAAGCCCTCTTCTATGGAAAATTGGTCACTAAATCATATTGTCAAAATGAGCATAAATCAACACCCTTTTCCAGCAAAGTAATTGCTTCCTGAATCATTATAATACAATTGACAGTTCTTTCTGTAGAAAACTATGGGTAATGATGGAACAGAATTTCCTGGGCAGTCTATGTACTGCATTTCTTGAGTTTTAATACCTTATAATAAACTAAACTTGTTCTAAATCTTTTGAAGGTCATCAAAACATCCTCAGTGTTTAAACATCTTAGGAAGGCAGGAATTTATCATTATATCTTTTTCACTATACAACGTGGTTAACTTTTGTTTCAATACAGAATACTTTTGACATCGCTTATGCTAAATGTTCACATTTTCTAGTTTAATTCAGTGTTTTTAAAACTACTTGTTTTAGTCTATTTTAGATTGTAAGGCTGTTTTTTTTTCTCATTGTGTTGTGATTTATGGATCATTAAGGATTACACTATGCTGAAGATCAAGAGTAACTTACCTAAGCAAACAAAACTTTCCGTTGGTCAGCCTAATAAATCAGTAAAGTAAATGGTGGGATTTTCCTGTCTTCTAGACCTAATTATTATTGTCATTATTTCTGTTAAGTGAAACCTCAAGTAGAGATTCTCCTAGGATTAGAGTTACACTTAATAAACTTGGCCTAAACAAGATTGAGTTTATAGAAAAATCTGTTCCCAGTATGATTGGTTGGTGTCTTGCTGCTAAGTCACTTCAGTTGTGCCCGACTCTGTGCAACCCCATAGATGGCAGCCCACCAGGCTCCCCTGTCCCTGGGATTCTCCAGGCAAGAACACTGGAGTGGGTTCCATTTCCTTCTCTATGTTGGTGTCTTAGTTATTAATAAATGTATAAAGTGAATTTGTCAAGGTCTGTGTAAATGTGTCATGCTAGTGGAGAAGGAGGGGGAAGGAAGTCAAAGATGAGGCCCTCAAGATTTACTCCTCTGAAGTGGGGTATGGTTACACTTTGTGGAAAATCCATATACTGAAAGATGAGCCGGTGAGGAAACTTCAGATAATACTGATATACAATGTGATGGTCAGAGGACCAGGAGAAAACTTCCAGGCTGAAGTTTAAAATAATCAATAAATTGCAGTTTGAAGAGAAATCATAAGGGCTTCCCTGGTGGCTCAGAAGGTAAATAATCTGGCTGCCATGCAGACCTGGGTTCAGTCCCTGGCTCAAGAAGATCCCTTGGAGAATGGCAACCCACTCTAGTATTCTTGCCTGGAGAATTCCATGGACAGAGGAGCCTAGTGGGCTGCTATACCACATGGGGTTGCAACAAGTCAGACACGACTGAATTTATGTTTGCATATATTATATATATATTAGCACATATATTATTATGTATATATATTATATAATAATAAATATAATAAAATATATAATAGTAATATAGGCCATCCCAATGCCACATAGTCAGCCTAATGATGTGATCTTGCCTATGAATATTTAATTAACAAAAGTATGTTTCAGGAGAGTGTTCTTAAAGTGGTATTGTCATATTTCTAAGGAGCAAATAATTCAAAATTAGCTTGAATAATTCAAATTAACATCAACTCACAGAAATTTCAGTCATTACATGAAATTGTTATTTCTTCATATGTGTTGAAACTTTGCTTCATAAAGAGCAATTTAAGTCCCATTTTTTTCTAGTAGTAAATTAAATTTTTTTCTTCCTGCAAAACAGGAAAACATATTTTAATTTCTTCCAAGAAAATATTTAAAACCCACATTTTTCTCAGTCTCTATTTTAAGGTGTATTTGCTTATAGATGAAATATTTGGTTGCATGGATTTTCCTTCTTTTAAAACTTAAAAGAGTTTACACCGAAATGGGTGAGATATAAAATTGTCTATTTTGTAAACTAAGAGAAAACTTACCAAATCATAGTTTTTATCATGTAAAAACCCAAACTTGATAACCTTGTGAGTGTTCCCCCATAATCTAATTTTAATAATTTTTAATTCCATTGACTCTAATTTAGATACTTGCCTTTTACTTTTAAAAATAAGCAGTTTTATCAAATACACACAGAAGTATGACAACAAAAAATAAGAGAAGACTAAAAGAAATTGCACAGTGTCAGGAGAAAGTATAACTGAGGTTTTTTTTAAAATATCTGACTTTCATACTTGTCTTACTAACTTTGAAACTTCTCAGGAGTGCATTCAGCAATCAAGAATTCCTATTTTCAATCCCTATATTAAAGGAAAAAGTGATACCCTGGGAATTTGAGTCCTTTACTTTCTGTTAGCAAGTCATGAAAGTGTACCTTATTGATTTGCCTTACTGCCTGCTTTCCCCACTTAAAGTTGCCATCCTGATACTGTAATTGAGATGTGGGTCCTGTATGTGTTCCAGCAGTCAGACAGAATTTAAACTAGACGCCTTCTGGACAGCCAATTAGTAGTCAGTCTACAAGTGCTTATGGGTTTGAGATATGTGAAAGGAGACTGCATGCTGTCAAACAGATTCACTTAAAAATGCTACATCTCTTTCTACATCTTTTCATGTTTCCCTAGATACATTTGAAATATGTGGGATTTTTTTTTTTTCTCTTTCAATTTTAGGGAGGCAAAATTCCAATCAGATGGACTGCCCCAGAAGCTATAGCTTTCCGAAAGTTTACTTCTGCGAGTGATGTCTGGAGCTATGGAATCGTGATGTGGGAGGTTGTATCTTATGGAGAAAGACCCTACTGGGAGATGACCAACCAAGATGTAAGTACAAAACTAGTCCCCTTAAAATTTGAAATGAGATATTGTTCTCTGTGTGTATAAAAATGCGATTTTTATACACACATACACAAATACAAATACATGTGTGTATATGTGTATATATATGTGTATTTCTGAAAATGACAGGTGCTTAAAAAAGTGAAATGCTTTTTGCTTAACCTCTGGTCTATTTTCTTGTTATTAAAATCCTTTATACAAAACCTCAAAATAAGTTAGCACAAAGGAAAGCAAGTTATTGTTATATAAAAGCTTAGTCCCTTGCCAGGACAGTTCTAGCTATACTATTATGATGTTTCACTCATTTCATGTCAGTATCATTTTCAAAAATGAAGAAAGAGCCATCAAAGAATGAATACTGACAGGCAAGTTTTTATGACATGCGCTTGATAAAAGGAGCTAATACTCCATATGAAAAGGATGAATGTTATTGATTTAACAGTGGATGCTCTTAGAGAATAAAAAGAAATAATCTATGTTTCTTTACATTTAAAAATATAGGAAGAGTTATAGTGTCTGTTTAATTTTGTAAAAATAAAGAGCTGTTTTTTTCCCATATGGAGAAATAATTCAAGCTTAGAATCCTGGAATTAAAGACCCCAGAAAAGAATCTTCTATTCAGGTTCAGAATGATGCTTGACACATGACTCTCTGGTCTTTGCCTTTGTAATTTTCCTTTGTTACTATTCAGTACAGCCATTTCTATTTTGAATCACATTGAAATTTGATATTTTTTATTCAAATAAACAATTATAAAAGCTAACATGTATTAAGTCCTTACTGTATCAAAAACAGAAACAGTACTGTATGCCATATACTGTTTTAAATGACTTAACAACTAATAGCTTATTACTTCTTTGTAGAAAAAAAACAGTATAATGAACAAGCTTAGCTCAATAAATCACCATGATGATTTAAAACATTTTTTTCCCCAATTATTTCTTTCGTCCATGCTCTCTAAAGTCTCCCTCTCCTCTGCCTTTAGGGATTATTTCACAGGTACTATAGCTCTCCCGCTGCATTTTGGTGAATCAGCAGTACCATGCTAGTAATTAAGATTCATTTTCAGATAAAAAAATCCAAGTCCAGTCCAAATCAGAGTCAATCCTACAGCCACTTCAAAGGAAAAAAAGTGAAGTCGCTCAGTTGTGTCCGACTCTTTGCAACCCCATGGACTGTAGACTACCAGGCTTCTCTGTCCATGGAATTTTCCAGGCAACAATACTGGAGTGGGTTGCCATTTCCTTCTCTTCCCGACCCAGGGATTGAACTCGGGTCTCCCTCATTGTAGACAGATGGTTTGCCATCTGCTTCAAAGTGTATTCTATAACAACAGGGTCAGCCTGACACCAGGTAGTGAGATTGGGAAGGAAGAATTGTCAGATTTTTGCCTTCCTCTCTGAGAGATCCTTGTATTACAGCTGATGTCCGAGAATTCCCACACTTACTGCCTGCTCCCCACCTCACAGCTTCTTATGATGCCTCACATATGTCTGCTTCACCAGAGGACAGCACATTCTTGTTGGTTGTTCTACCAGTGTCCCCTCTTTTAGATACTATTGCAGGCTGTCCTGGGCTTCCATGGTGGTTTAGCTGGTAAAGAATCTGCCTGAATGCAGGAGAACACGGTTCAATTCCTGGGTCAGGAAGATCTGCTGGAGAAGGGATAGACTACCCATTCCAGTATTCTTGGGCTTCCCTATTGGCTCAGCTGGTAAAGAATCCCTCTTCAGTGCTGCCCTAGCCAGCCTGCCTCCTTCAGATTCCCTAGATGAGAAGCCAAGGTCGCCCTCTGGCTTTCCCAAGAAATATTTAACAGCATTCTTTCTGGATAGCAATAGGAAATTAAGCTGAATGATTCCTGCCTCTCACAAGCATACTGCAAGGCAATGATTCTCCCTTTCTTTTTATTATCTACAGCTGCTACAACTAGTTTTCTTTGTGCCCTGTTTCTTCTTGCCTTTGACTTAGTCAAGCAAAGAAGGGATGCTGACTTTTATGTTTCTCTAAATTTGAGAGAAAATATCATCTACTGTCATCAACTTTATGATTTTAGGGCCAGGACTGTGGCCAAAATGATGAAATCATTGCACGTTTAGCTATCCATCAGAGGGATATTATCCGTTTCCCAGTTAATACACTGGAGAGATTAAATGACTTTCTTTAGGCCACAAAAATATGACAAATTATGCCAGAAATTTCAGCTTGGCTCTCCAAAATTTTATACCTAACCTCCACACTGTTTCCAATTGAATCAGTCTTCTAATTGAATATAAAATATTCAATTCAGTATGTAATAATTACAATGGATTAATCTAGTCTAGACAGAGACCAGACCTATTTTGCTATTTGCTAGACTCTCCAGATAAATGCCTAATGCTAACTTGAAACATATGGTTTGGCTTCAGGCTTCTCTCAAGGCTCATTTCAATGCCACTGTTTCTTTTAGTCTTTATGAAAGTATTTCATTCTGTCATGCCAGTAGGCCACTCCCTTCTCTCGAGGAAAACATTTATCCCTATTTCGTGTTATAACTCCTTTTCACCCTTGTGACATATTTAATTCTGATTTGTCACTCGAAATTATTTTTAGTCCTTCCCAAATATGTCCACATTCAGAAAATTAAGATGATGGCATCCGGCCCCATCACTTCATGGCAAGTAGATGGGCAAACAGTGGAAACAGTGGGTAACTTTATTTTTCTGGGCTCCAAAATCACTGCAGATGGTGATTGCAGCCATGAAATTAAAAGACACTTGCTCCTTGGAAGGAAAGTTATGACTAACCTAGAGAGCATATAAAAAGCAGAGACATTACTTTGTCAACAAAGGTCCATCTAGTCAAGGCTATGGTTTTTCCAGTGGTCATGTATGGATATGAGAGTTGGCCTATAAAGAAAGCTGAGCAGCAAAGAATTGATGCTTTTAAACTGTGGTGTTGGGGAGACTCTTGAGACTCCCTTAACTGCAAGGAGATCCAACCAGTCCATCCCAAAGGAGATCAGTCCTAGGTGTTCATTGGAAGGACTGATGTTGAGGCTGAAACCCCCATACTTTGGCCACCTGATGCGAAGAGCTGATTCATTTGAAAACACCCTGATGCTGGGAAAGATTGAGGGCAGGAGGAGAATGGGATGACAGAGGATGAGGTGGTTGGATGGCATCACTGACTCAATAGACATGGGTTTGGGTGGACTCTGGGAGTTGGTGATGGACAGGGAGGCCTGGCATGCTGCGGTTCATGGGGTCACAAAGAGTCAGACACGACTGAGCGACTGAACTGAACTGAACTGAAATATGTGTATAATATATGAAGCATTATTATTCACATTATTGACCATTCTGCCTGACATAGCTTTATCTGTCACAAATATGATAAATCAAAGTAGAATATAATGTTAAGTGAAAGCTCATATGTGTTTCTGCTAATCTGGACTGGGCTTGCTCATGCTCATGTGGACTGGTTGTTATATACTGGTACACCTTGGCTCTGTTCCACATGGCCCTCATTTTCTATCAGAGACCAGCAGGCTAGCCTAGATATGAGCTCATTTGCCATGTGACTGAAGGGTGAGAATAAACCCAATTGTACTTCAGCCTGCACAATCCATTGTCCAATCCCATAATCAGAGGATCAGTCCAGTTCCCATAATCAGCTCGTTGTGAATGGACAATCTAGATTTACAAGGAAAAGGACATAGAAACAAAGAGGTATGAAGGATTGGGAATGAATATTTTTCCTGTTTTCAGCCATTAGAGAGTCTTGATACTCTTTCAGATAACTTTATTTAAAACTATTTCAAAGATACAAGGAAGTGCTAATGTAATATTTTTGGAACACAATAAAAATAAAAGCTAGTATTTTGGCTTTGGTTGTGTTTTCTAAAAACCTATAGAAAATTACTATACAATTAAAGATCTTTCTAAAATGTCTGCCTTTAATATAATGTCCAACACATGTTTTGCATTTTCTCAGCAAGCTAAATATTATGTTTGGTATGCCTCAGTTTCTTATCAAAATTTATATCCAAGAAACATGACATCTACTATATTTGAAAATCATGATCACTGAATATTTCTTTTGAAAAATGGTTCTCAGAAAGCAAAATAAAAGTACTCATTTTTCAGTTTTAAATGATCTTTTCTATCATTTCTGCATTCTAGATATTGTCTGATCCTAAAAGGGCTTTGCTACCATGAAAATGTTACATTACCAAGACATGCAGAATAATATAAATCTCTCAGAGGAGCCCTTCTGCTGTGTCAGGGAGACAAAATGCTGCAATAGGTTTCTTTTGATTTAGGATTGTCTCCAAAAAGCCATGACAACATATAAAAAAAATCAACTAAGATGACGAATATGATTTTAGGTAAATATCAGACCATGAACTCTGATTCAAGTTTGGGAAGCTAATATTCTATCCTGTTGTCAGTAGAAGCTTCCTTATTTACAACAAACGTTTTAAATGTCAACATTTTTCAGAACCTAAAAAGAAACAAAATAAGAGGACATGTGTTGCATTTTTATATTTAGTGACACTCTCTTTTACTCATTGAGAAAGACCTTGATACTGGGAGAGATTGAAGGCAAGAGGAGAAGGGGGAAAAAGAGAATGAGATGGTTGGAGGGCCACATCAACTCAATGGACATGAGTCTGAGCAAACTCAGGGAGTTAATGAAGGACAGGGAATCCTGGAGTGCTGCAGTCCATGGGATTGCAAAGAGTTGGACGTGAATTAGCGACTGAAAAACAAAATGAATATATAGTGTATACTAAGCACATAAGTTATAAAGTGTTTTTAAATTTTATTTAAGCAATACATTTCAAAAAATTTTTTAACCATTCAAGTTTTTTTTAATTTTTAATTAATTATTTTAATTGGAAGCTAATTGCCTTAAAATACTGTGGTGGTTTTTGCCATACATCAACATGAATCAGCCATGGGTGCACGTTTGTCCCACCATCCTGAACCCCTCTCCCACCTCCCTCCCCACCCCAAACTCTAGGTTGTCCCAGGGCACCAGCTTTGAGTGCCCTGCTTCATGCATTAAACTTGCCCTGGTCATCTGTTTTACATATGGTAATATACATGTTTCAACGCTATTCTCTCATTCAGATTTCTAATGCCATTTCTGTTAGCCTAAATCATACCTTTAAGGTGGAAAATATCTTTGACTCCAAAAGGATGTGAACTCACCTTGTACTAGATGTGCTTGCCTTTCTCTTTCAATTTTTTTTGTTTGTTTCAGTTTCTGATGGGATAGAATGATGTGTGTATATGTATACAGCATTGCTGAGGTTTTTAATGGCAAAACAAAAAAAATACTTTATGGTAACATACAGCATACTGTAATTAACTGAAGTATTAGGAGTTTAGTTTTCACCCAAATACTCCAAATTACCAAGATTTGACAAATTACCAATGATTTGAGCAAATTATTCTTGGTCTCAATAAGTCTACTGGACAAATTATTATTAGTCTAAGGATAATGCTGCCTTTGGATGCAAGTAATTAGTTTAGGGACTGGCAGGTAACTTCATGGAAATTCTTACCCTTTGGGAAAAAGTGAGACATAAATATCTGTCTAAAATTTCTATACCTTGCTTCTTAAAAACAACTAAAACAAAAATCTTAAATTGAAAGAATAGAATAATCTTTGATTCGATAATTCTTGTTCAGGTTCAGTAATTATAAAGGAAATGGACTTGAACAGAAGATTTCTAAGATCTTTCTAATCTCTGGAATTCTCTAAGATTGATATATGAGGAAAAAGACATAGTTGATACTTTTTAAATAGCTATTGGAAACAGGGAAGAAATACTAGCGAAAAAATTAGTCTATATGAAACTATTTCTATGGCGTTTGAGATAATTT
Source organism: Neotragus moschatus (assembly GCA_006410615.1). Lineage (NCBI taxonomy): Eukaryota > Metazoa > Chordata > Mammalia > Artiodactyla > Bovidae > Neotragus > Neotragus moschatus. The sequence goes on along the minus strand of SJYA01000941.1, from coordinate 55,027 downwards.
CTGGGAATATATTATTAAACTCCAGTCACTTTGGAGGAGCTTCGTATCTACGAAGGACTCATCTGCGAAGGTTCGAGTAAATGCCAAGCAACATAAGCATTCACAGTCCATGTAGAACCTAATTCTTCAGAGCTCATGCTGATGCTTGAAGATTCCCTACCAATTTCCTACCACTCACTTATCCAGCCTACACTTTCACATCTCCTGTGATGAAGAATGCACTGTCTTTCAAAGTAGCTCATTTTAATTCTAGATATTAGTTTTTTCTTACGGTGGAAGAAGTCTGACTCTTCCCGACCCAGGGATTGAACCCGGGTCCTCCCACATTGTAGGCAGACGCTTTACCATCTGAGCCACCAGGGAAGTCCCAGTAATATCCATACCTGCCCCAAATTATTTTCTAGGGAGGTAATAATTTCTTATTTCAGTAGAGTGACTCAGTGCTTAGATAGAAAGATCTACATAATTGCATGCCAGGGAGACTTAGATGTGAGTCTTCCCACAGCCACTTGTTACTTGTGTGAATGTGTGCAGTGATTAACCTTCTGGAATGTCGCATGTTTCACTTATAAAATGTGTATTAATACTTATTTTGCAGATATGTGTTAAAAATGAGTGCAGATAATTTATATATATTTTGCACCTTAGTACCTGTGATATCCCCAGTTCAATGGACCTAAACTTGGGCAAACTCCAGGAGTCGGTAAAGGACAGGGAAGCCTGGTGTGCTGCAGTCCATGGGATTGCATAGAGTCCGAGACAACTTGGCAACTGAACAACAATCTGTGATATAATGCCTGGGCTAGTTTAGATCCTCCAAGAAGCCTAGATCAAGAGGGAATTCCATATACATTGTATTATTAAAGGGAATGCTTGTGAGGAAAAAGAGAAAGAGATGAGAGGAAGCTGGGGGAGATGTCAGACTGTGATGCAAATCTGGTCCCAGATAGAGATCAGATGAAGGATGGTGCAGGCCAGCATCTGAGACCAAAGTATACTTCTAAGAGAGGTTGCTAAGGCTGCCAAGGAGTCCCCAACATCAGCTATTGTAGGAGTCTCATAGGAATGTGTTTATCTTATCAGTACCATATTCAGTAATGACTGGGAGTAATCTATACAAAGGTTTTCCTGATAGCTCAGTTGGTAAAAAAAAAAAAAAAATTCCACCTGCAGTGCAGGAGACGCTGGTTTGATTCCTGGGTCAGGAAGATCCGTTGGAGAAGGCATACACTCCCCATTCCAGTATTCTTGGGCTTCCCTTGTGGCTCATCTGGTAAAGAATCTGCCTGTAATGCTGGAGACCTGGGTTCAATCCCTGGATTAGGAAGAGCCCCTGGAGAAGGGAAAGCCACTCCAGTATTCTGGCCTAAAGAATTCTGTGGACTGTATAATCCATGGGATCACAAAGAGTCAGACATGACTGAGCAACTTTCACTTTCAGTCTATACAAACCATGGCCTTGGTATAAACATGATGATCAATTTTAGAGGTGTTAGGGTTAAGCTCTGTAGGTCAGTTACCATGCCTGCAGATGAAGATATATGAGACAGATTTTTGGGATTGCCATGCTCCACGTTATTTTGCATCACAAAGCAACTTTTCCACACAAGTTCCAGAAACATCTGTTCCATGATTCTGTAGGTTTTTCTTTCTGAAGGAAAATTCAGAAAAGGCCAATTATGAACCAAACTGTAGCCCCTCAGCTGATCTCAGGACCTCATATAGTTCTTAACCTCTCCCTCCTCCAGCATCCATTCTGACTTCCCATCACCAACAACTTGGAAAATCATGATGGTTAAGAGGTAGGCTGAATCAATCTTTCATTCTTGGACGTAAGCATTTTCTGTTCACAGTTGTTATAAAGAAGTAACAAGAGAGCCCCTTGGAGTTTTACCTGGGGTCCACACAAATTTCTCCTTGCCCCAACTGTGTGAAAGCAGTTGAAATGCTTCCTGCTCTTCAGTATCAATAACCTTGGCCATCATGGTGAAAGACACCTCTTCTCTTGTGCTTATACCTGGTCACAGGTAGTACAGAGTGCCCTGGGTTACATTTATAACCTGTTGTCACCTGGCAAGAGACCCTGGGAATAAAGAACAATGTAGAAGTTTCTGATTCAGTACATAAAACTGCATCCCGAATAATGACACCTAATCCTATCAAAATGTTTCCTCCATGTTTGTGCTTCAGTGGTGCCTTTAAAAGTCTTCCAGTATTCTGTGAGGTTTGTTGCTTCTGGATAATGAACTGTGTATAGTGGTTGCTGGAATCAGCATATAACAGAGAATTTTCAGAACATTTCCAGCTGAATGAGATTGTGTTGGCAGCTTGCAGCTGACATAGAGGGACTGTTTATATCATATAAGTAAGAAAATATTTGATTCATTATATTCTTTGCAGGCAAAGATACAGAAGCTCTATATAGTCAGTAAAAACAAGACCTGCAGCTTATTGGGGCTCAGATCATGAGCTCCTTATGCAAAATTCAGACTTAAAGTTCAAAAAGTAGGGAAAGCCACCAGGCCATTCAGGAGTTTGGAGTATTAGTCACTCAGTCATGTCTGACTCTTTGTGATCCCACAGACTGTAGCCCGCCAGGGTCTTCTGTCCAGGCTCTTGCCTGGAATCCCCAGGCAAGAATAATGGAGTGGGTTGCCATTCCCTTCTCCAGAGAATCTTCCCAACCCATGTATCGAACCTGGTCTCCTGCATTGCAGGCAGATTCTTTACTATCTGAGCAACAGTGAAGTTCCAGTCCCAATTCAGTTCAGTTCAGTTCAGTTGCTCAGTCGTGTCCAACTCTTTGTGACCCTATGAATTGCAGCGCACCAGGCCTCCCTGTCCGTCACCATCTCCTGGAGTTCACTCAAACTCAAGTCCATCGAGTCGGTGATGCCAACCAGCCATCTCATCCTCTGTCGTCCCCTTCTCCTCTTGCCCCCAATCCCTCTCAGCATCAGAGTCTTTTCCAAAGAGTCAGCTCTTCGTATGAGGTGGCCAAAGTACTTGAGTTTCAGCTTTCGCATCATTCCTTCCAAAGAACACCCAGGTATGACCTAAATCAAATCCCTTACAATTATACAGTGGAAGTGACAAGTAGATTCAAACAATTAGATCTGATAGACAGAGTGCCTGAAGAACTATGGTTGGAAGTTCATAACATTGTATAGGAGGTGGTGATCAAAACCATTCCCAAGAAAAAGAAATGCAAAAAGGCAAAGTGGTTGTCTGATGAGGCTTAAAATAGCTCAAGAAAAGAAGAGAAGTGAATGGCAAAGGAGAAAGGCAAAGATATAACGAACTGAATGCGAAGTTCCAGAGAATAGCACAGAGAGATAAGAAAGCCTTCTTAAATAAACAATACAAAGAAACAGGAAAACAATAGAATAAAAAAGACTAGAGATCTCTTCAAGAAAATGGGAGATATCAAGGGAACATTTCATGGAAAGATGAGCTCAATAAAGGACAGAAATGGTGTGGACCTGACAGAAGTAGAAAAGATTAAGAGAAGGTGGGAAGAATACATAGAAGAACTATACAAAAATAGTCTTAATGACCCAGTTAACCACAATTGTGTGGTCACTCACCTAGAGCCACACATCCTGGAGTATGAAGTCAAGTGGACCTTAGGAAACATTACTATGAACAAAGCTAGTCCAGGTGATGGAATTCAAGATGCGCTATCTCAAATCCTAAAAGATGATGCTGTTAAATGGTCGCACTCAATATGCTAGAAAATTTGGAAAACTCAGCAGTGGTTACAGGACTGGAAAAGGTCAGTTTTCATTTCAGTCCAAAAGAACGGCACTGCCAAAGAATATTCAAACTACCAGACAATTGTACGCATTTTGCATGCTAGGGAGATTAGGCCCAAAATTCTTCAATACAGACTTCAACAGTACATGAAGCAAGAACTACCAGATGTTCAAACTGGATTTAGAAAGGGCAGAGGAACCAGAGATCAAATTGCCAACATCCATTGTATCATAGAAAAAGCAAGGAAACTTTAAAAAAAAAATTTAAAAAAACCTTCTGCTTCATTGACTCTATGAAAGCCTTTGTTGTGGATCACAACAAACTGTGGAAAATTCTTAAAGAGTTGGAGTATCAAACCACCTTACCTGTCTCCTGAGAAACCTGCATTCAGGACAAGAAATGACAATTAGAACCGGACTTGGAACAACTGACTGGTTCAAAACTGGGAAAGGAGTATGTCAAGGTTGTATATTGTCACCCTGCATATTTAACTTCTATGCAGAGACATCATGTGAAATGCCAGGCTGAATGAAGTGAAGTGAAGAGTGAAGATTACCTGGAGAAATCTCAGATACGTAGATGATACCACTCTAATGGCAAGAGTGAAGAGGAACTAAAGAGCTTCTGGATGAAGGTGAAAGAGGAGAGTGTAAAAGCTGGCTTAAAACTCAACATAAAAAATCTAAGATCATGTCATCTGGTACCATCACTTCATCGCAAACAGAAGGGGGAAAAGTGGAAACAGTAGAAGATTTTATTTTCTTAGGCTTCAAAGTCATTACAGACTGACTGCAGCCATGAAATTTTTTTTAAAAAAGCTTGCTCCTTTCAAGAAAAGCGATGACAAGCTTAGTGTATTACAAAGCAGAGCCATTATTTTGCCAACAAAGGTGCTTATTGTCAAGCCTATGGTTTCTCCATTAGTCATGTATGGATATGAGAGTTGGACCATGAAGAAGACTGAACGCTGAAGAGTTGATGCTTTCAAATTGTGGTACTGCTGAAGAATCTCTTGGACAGCAAGAAGATCAAACCAGTCGCTGCTGAAGGAAATCAACCGTGAATATTCATTGGAAGGACTGATGCTGAACCTGAAGCTCCAGTACTTCGGCCACCTGATGTGAAGAGCCCACTCACTGGAAAAGACCCAGATTCTGGGAAAGATTGAAGGCAAAAAGAGAAGGTGACAGAGGATGAGATGATTAGATAGCATTACTGACTCAATGGACATGAATTTGAGATAATGAAGGACAGGGAAGCCTGACATGCTGCAGTTCACGGGGTTGCAAAGAGTCAGATACGACTTAGCAACTGAACGACAACAACAAAGCAATATTATAAATTCCCCTCAAGAAGAGAAAGTTGTTAAATATTTACCAGCATGTCCTTACGTATGTGATAAGCTCACAGATCCTTTACTATGATGTGTATATTCTCGTTACGTGATATGTTAGGTGTGAGTTCATGTTTGTGGATCAGGCATTCCAACCTGTAAATACTAGTTAGAGCTCTGTGGGTAGCAAAAGCAAACCATACCCAGAAAGGGTATATGTACGTGAAAGATGAAACCCTGATACTACATGATGGGAAGGACCCAACAGAGTCACCACCAGGTAATTGTTGCCTTGTCATAATAGTGCTCAGTGTTGGGATTTATGTATTGGAAGGAGAGGCAGCATTCTTTAAATTGTTTTCAGACTATTGATTTACATGTCAGTGCCAAGAAAGTGCATAGCATATGACAATATTTCAGATATAGAAGTCTGAAATGGTGCCAGGTTGTCTGTAAAAATTCTGGCTATCTTTTTATTTATTTTTTATCTTTTCATTTGTTCATCTCAACCATGTATATTAAGAAATATAACCATAATAACAAAGTCAATTCATTAGATTATGATTCACTGCCCATACATTGTAAATTTTATGGTAAAATGAACAGCCTACATAGAACTTTGATAGATTTCTAGCTTTTCACAAACCACCAGAGTAGTAACATCATTCATTTCTCCCTCAAGCTATGAAAGGAACAATAGATAAAAATGAAAAAATAAAACCAAAAAAAAAAAAAAACACTGCACAATGTCCAAATATAAAATCTAAAATTTAGCACTAAATTTATTTTATATATAAATTCTAAGTATGAATTTAGAATGAAAGTCAATGACCTAATTACTGGGCCAAGTTCTAAGTTAGCTTAGAGACAGAATATCATATCTATATATAAAATTACAGCTGAAAAGAAAATTAAGTAATATATTCTGGAAATAATTTCTCAGATTAAAGAATTTACAGATTCCTTTAAAACTAAGGAATTGGNTATGAATTTAGAATGAAAGTCAGTGACCTAATTACTGGGCCAAGTTCTAAGTTAGCTTAGAGACAGAATATCATATCTATATATAAAATTACAGCTGAAAAGAAAATTAAGTAATATATTCTGGAAATAATTTCTCAGATTAAAGAATTTACAGATTCCTTTAAAACTAAGGAATTGGTTTAATTTATTCATTTCATGATCACATATAACAGCAGTCCCCAAGCTTTTTGGCAGCAGGGACCAGTTTCATGGAAGACAATTTTTCCATGGACTAGAGTATGGGGTGTTGGGGGAGAAGAAAAGAGGGGGCATGATTAAAAGACATTACATTTATTGTGCACATTATATCTATTATTATTACGTTAGCTCCACCTCAGATCATCAGGCTTAGATCCCGGAGTTTGGGGACCCTTGACTTGTAAGACTAGCTAGTCAGAGAGGGAAAGAAAATAATTTTTAAAAATAAATGTTAAATTGCCGGTCTAGGTTCGATGCAGAAGGCTTGGGACTGATGAGTGGGGATGATCTGGAGGGATGGTGTGGGGAGGGAGGGAGAAGGGAGGGGGTCTGGATTGGGAACTCAGGTACACTTATGGCTGATTTATGTCAATGTATGGCAAAATGAGTACAGTATTGTAAAGCAAAACAAACTAAAAAATAAAAATT
>SJYA01000941.1:0-46422 GCA_006410615.1 Neotragus moschatus | reverse complement strand
CAAATGGCACTTTTAATTTTTACTATTCACTTATTTGATCACTAGTGATAATAATTTCTCACAATTGATTTAGCACTTTTTTCTTTTGTAAATTTTTGATTAGTACCTATTTCTTATTTGTTGTTTTATTATTTTACTTCTCAATATTGAGTGAGATTTTAAAACACTAGATATGTAAACTGTATGTTATAATTTTTTTAATATTTTCTACTATGATTTGCCTTTTAACTTTTTGTATAGTTTTTGAGTCAACTAAAGCAGTAGATGACTCTCAGAGTCCTTGAGTTCTTTTTATTTCTTTGCCTGAACTTAACTATTGGTGCTTTCCAGGAACCTTTGTTTTATGTCCTTCCCAGGGAGCTTTAAACTACACCCGACTTCAGGCTGTGACCAAGTGCTGATGACCCTCACATTCATGTTATCAGCCCAAATGTCTCCTGTACTCTAGCCAAATTCCTACAAATTGCCATCTACAATTGCCTAAACTTCAAATAAAACAAGTTCCAAATTATACCTGTTAACATTTCCCATCCCCATAAATGTTCTTTCCTAAAATTAACAGCAAAAATCAACCAGCATGAAAGGCTTGAAGTTTTTTTCTCTCAAAAATTTTCTCTACTGGCCCCTCTACCTGTGTGTTATAAATGTTTCTGAAATCTGCCATTTTATCTTCCTCCATCTGCCCCTGCTTTTGTTCAGATGCTGTTTCCTTTATAATTAGAAGACTGATTTCTCTCCAATCTTTCAAAATTGTCTTTATAAACTCTATATTCTAATCCTATTTTTTCTAATTGTCAGGTCAAATCTAAAGTGTTTGTTGAAACAAACACTTAATAATCATTAAAAAAAATTCAAATAGGATCTGAGAAATATCGTCATCATTATTGGTTTTTGATTTAAATATAGGTTTAAATATTAGAATTTAAATAATTGAATAACATATATATTATTGTTTGATAACATAAAAGTTCTCTTCTGGAGTTAGATATTTTGATGGCAGCAGCAACATTAAGAATGTTTTTGTTAAAAAAAAAACTCACAATTAGACTGACACTCATATGTGTGGCTGCATTTAAAATCAATGATGTTTGTAATGCTCACACTACCAGTCATTCCAAATTCCCAACTGAAAACAGTAGATAATAAACAGCCAGACCTTAATATTATTAAGTGATACATGAGACAGTTATACTAATTTAGCCTTGACTTATCCATCATTTGCCATCTAAAAGTCTGTTTAGAAGTAAAATTGTGCTTCTATTATTTTAAAAAATGTGGTTCTACACATAATTTTTCATTAAAAAGACATCAAATTTTCAGAGAAATCACTAAAAATGTTAATCTCTATATGATTCCAGAATGTGAGGATAAATAAAGCATGAAATATTTACTTTAATGTCAATTAATTTTATGTCACTCTTTATCAAGATTTTAGGTAAAAATGATTGCCATTATATTCTTTATCATAAGTGAGGAAAGCCTATCTTATATTGTATGATAGCCTATTATTTCTTTTCATCATATTTTCCAGCAAAAGGAGTAATGGAAGGTGTTAGAGGCAGTGATGCTGGTTATTATTGCAAGAGTAAGAATAAGGATGCAAGCTGAGCAGTGGGAAATTTCTCAAACTGTTCTGTATTTAATCTGTGGCGTTGGGGTACCCGTTCTCTTTCACTTTACGCAGGTGATTAAAGCCGTAGAGGAAGGCTACCGTCTGCCAAGCCCCATGGACTGCCCTGCTGCTCTTTACCAATTAATGCTGGATTGCTGGCAGAAAGATCGAAATAGCAGGCCCAAGTTCGAAGAAATTGTCAACATGTTGGACAAGCTGATCCGTAACCCAAGTAGCTTGAAGACACTGGTTAATGCATCAAGCAGGTACAAGGCCAGACTGGGGAGATTTTTCTGAATATTGCAAATTCAGATTAATGCCACAGATATCAAGTTAATGAAATTATTTTTGTACACATACTAGCCTGTGAACCTATATTACACTAATTTATTTGAATATGGTTTTTGCATAATGTTCTTTACATGAATGAAATATAAACAATTAAATTATACTTAAAAATGCCTATACCTAATCTAATAGTGTAACCTACCAGTTTCAGATAAATGTTAACTGTAGTCAAATTCAGGTAATATTTTTTAAAAATCCCTAAATATATGTACTCTCCAGTGCTTTGAACCCTACATAGATTTGGATGGGGAAATAAGATTATAAGATCACGGGAAAAAGCCAGTTAATCACTGATAAAATTTTAAATCAGAAATATATAACAATTACTCTTGATTTCCTTAGCTAGGTTTCTCAACCTGTCATATTATGTAAACATCAACAACTCCTTAAGAGACTTTTTCCTCATATGCATTTGAGTATAGATGTTTGGATAATCATTTACTGTGTAGTTTGAACAGGACTTGAAACTAATAGATGAGTAATCTTGTGGAAAAAACTTGTGTGAGCAAATAAGCATTTTTTAAACTTTTCTGAATGCATGTAAATGCATTTAAATAATATTACCTTATATATAGAATTCTTAACTCATTTACATGAAAAATTACAAAATTGTCCTCTCAAAAAGTACATCATTTTGATTATGTACTAAGAAATATACCAGATTATTATTTTCATTATATAAGGCAGTTATCAATCTCTACAAGAAAAGGTATCCTGCTGGTAGCTAAATTGACTGCCCATAGTATGAACCAAATGAGAAACAATTTATTGGTAAAGTTACATAAGCTCTGTGTCTCTGATATAAACATTTGCTTACTAGACAAAGAGTCATTTTTAAATACAAATGAGGAATGAATCTTCATATTCTGTTCAGGCATCATTAGCTTTCTATGGTAGCAAATGGAGAATGCATCTTAGAGATCACTGCTTATGTTATTCCCAAAGTAACTGCTTTTAACTTGTTTTTTTGTCACCTAAAATATTGTGTTTCTCTCTAGTTGTTTGAATTATGTTATCACAAATTGATGTAAGGAAAGGAAATCATAAAGAGAAATTTTAAGTTCTAAAATGTATTAATTTCAACATCATCATTACAGGTTGAGAGCAGTTGAAAATTTTCCAACAAAATTTCATACTACTTTATATATGTATTACATATAATTCAACTTGCTAGATTTCATTTTAACAGATTTAGCTTAAGACTCTATGCGAACCCTCTGTATGGATGGACACAGACGGCTGACTCTACTACGTCATTTTATATAAGAAACTTGAGCATCCATGGAATTTGGGTATTAACTGGGTGGAGGGCTGGTCCTGCAATCAATCAGCTGCAGATAGTAGGGGGAGGGCTATATCATTCTTTACCTGATTTTCTTAAAATTTAAATTTATTTATTTTAATTGGAGGCTAATTACTTTACAATATTGTATTGGTTTTGCCATACATCAACATGAATCCGCCACGGGTGTACACGTGTTCCCAATCCTGAACCTCCCTCCCACCTCCCTCCTCATACCATCCCTCTGGGTCATCCCAGTGCACCGGCCCCAAGCATCCTGTATCCTGCATCAAACCTAGATTGGCAATTCGTTTCTTATATGATATTATACATGTTTCAGTGCCATTCTCCCAAATCATCCCACCCTCTCCTTCTCCCACAGAGTCCAAAAGACAGTTCTATACATCTGTGTCTCTTTTGCTGTCTCATATACAGGGTTATCGTTACCATCTTTCTAAATTCCATATATATGTGTTTGTATACTGTATTGGTGTTTTTCTTTCTGCCTTACTTCACTCTATATAATTGGCTCCAGTTTCATCCGCCTCATTAGAACTGATTTTTTATTCATTCATCTACAAGTCCTGGTTCTTGAAGATGTTAGTTCCTGATTCACTGTCTCTTTCTCTCTGTTCCTACACATGTCACAAAATTAGGTGAACTGAGTAACTATGTAGATGATATTCAAATATTTATTAATACCTTGAAATTTTCTCCTTCAATGATTTTGGTCTCTAACCCACCTTGGACTCTTTTTCATAGTCATATTCTAGACTTTGCTATTACCCCAAATTGCATCTCTTCTATTATCTCAATTTCAAGATCCTGTTCTCCAGATTCAACAAATCTTTGACTCTACTATTTATTGGCTACAAAGTACTATAAAATGTCTATTTATTCATGCAGTAAATATTCAGGTGTGTATTCTCAGGCTGTGGGCTAGGTGCTGAGTATGCAGAAATGAGCAACAACTCTTGCGGGAGAGAGAGATGAAATAAAATAAAACTTTTTAGTTTTAGAGTGGAGAGTGAGAGTAAAATTTAGCAGAATAACTATAAGCTAATGTGCTTGTGCAGATAAGATATGATGATTTCTTGAAGCAATTTGGTGGCAGAGAGAAGTGGTCAGATTTGCAATATATTGGAAGTAGGATAGATAAGAAATGCAATTATAGATTGTGAAGGGACTGAAGACAAGGAAGGAGCAGACAGTTGCATCATAGACTATAAGAAGGAGGGCTTCAGGAGGAACTGGATGTGTAGAAGATGAGTAGTGTGGTGTTGGACATGTTGTGATTAGAATCCCAAGATCTATGGAGTCATGAAATAGACATGTGACTATATGAGCAACTTAGGCAGGAGATGAAAATCAGAGAAAAATAGATGCTATTTGAAGCATGTAAGTGGGTAAAACTCCCCAAAGTTAAGTTACAGCATGAGTAGAGAAGATGTAGGCCCATGTCCTGGCTCCCTCCAAATTTTAAAGTCAAACAGAAGAGCAAGCAAAGGAGATTGAAGAGAAGCATACCATTTGATGGAAGCCACAAAAGAAAGAATAGTGATTCAAAAAAGATTGAGATAAGGTGAGATTGCAAGGGGAAGATGGTAGTACTGGTGATTGTTGAATGTTTCTGAGAGGTTAGTCATCTGACCTGTTGGAAAGTCTTCACACATTTTGACATAATTGAGATCATTATTCACCTTAACCAGAGAAATTTTTATATAATTGGTTTGGAAGAAACTACACCAAAGTAGGGTGAAGTATAATAGGGATGTGAGAAAGTACAGAGGACATGGGTGGAAAGAAAGGTGTTTGTCCTGTACTAATGACTGAAATGTACTGAAGTGAAGTCCCACTGATGAACATTTAAATTGCTTTTGATGTTTCTTTAACAAAAATGTGTGCATGTATTTTTAACTATTTTCCTGATTATTTCCTTAGGATACATTTCCAGAAATCATCATAATCATTTCATATATTATTGGTCAAGGAGTGTAAATTTAACATAGTTAAGAGCATCACATAGTTTAATTCTATTTTGTTTTCTTAAGTATTAATATTAAGAGTTACACATTGCTTTCCAGTTCTACTACTTCTGGGTGAATCAACAAGCACTCCTATGTAAGAGCATAAAATAAAGGATAACTAATTTCTGGTCTTCTAGGAAATAAGATTAAATGAGTACAAGTTTCTCTAGCGAAGTCTAGAAGCAATTGACTTTACACAAATTATCCTGCATCTCTCTATTTGGTAGCATTTTCTGTATTATACAAACAAAACCGCAGTAGGAAATAAATACATCTAAATTAATAACATGGAATTTTTATCTAATGTTTTGTATTACAGAAAATTCAGTTATCAAACCATTATAAGTCATTGTTAACTATGGATAGAAAAAATCTGAATAGGCTGATTTTTGCATTCTGATTTTCGAATTATTTTCTTCCTTGTTAGCATTTGTATATTTTTCTCCCATAAATATACTTGTAAACTCAAAGATCCATTGGTAATGAGTTATTATTACAATAAAAATTTTTAATATTTGTGTTTTTTGTATTTTAGAGTATCTAATTTATTGTCAGAACATGGCTCACTGGGATCTGGGGCCTACAGATCAGTAGATGAATGGCTAGAAGCAATCAAAATGGGCCGATATACAGAAATTTTCATGGAAAATGGATACAGTTCAATGGACGCTGTGGCTCAGGTGACCTTGGAGTGAGTAATTTTTCTGATAATTTTTACATAATTGCTGGGGCGAGAAAAATTGTTCAGAGACCAATCTGGATGAGATCAAAGGAAATCAGTTAACCTTTGTCCGTGTGTGGCAGCTTTCAAGGAAGTGTCTTCATTTATAGCCTGTATTGTTAACAACTGCATGATTAATGCTACTTGTGGCTAGTATCTTTGCTTCTTTGCTTCAAACAAATAGCATTTGAGTATTTGACTGATTGGAATAACATCTTGGCAAAATACTGGTACTTTGTGTTGTAGAAAAGATGTTTTCTTGACAAAATTTTTCTACTGATACTTGTGTTATATGAATGTAAATACAAAACAAACTGTAAGCACAATTGGTGCTGCTAGCCCTATAACAACAAAACATACTCCTAAGTTTTGGCTTTGATGAATACCCAGATAACAACAGCTTAAACAAAGCTTCAAGGGCAGGAATTTCATCTCGTTTACTCTATAAGTGGTGCATCTTATATTCTTACAATCCAAGGGTATATTAGATCCTGCCTCGATTTTTGTTATTTGGTACAATCTCAGTGGAAACCAATTGTGCCCTCTTCTGTTTGCACGTTTTAGATAAAATCTATCAAATCTTATTATATAAAAATCACTAGAGTTAAAAATTGAATTCTTTAGGGTTGTAAGTTGTTTGTATTTTATTATGTACTCTGTACGTGTAATTATTTTAGCCTAATATTTGTAATTTGTGAAAGCTAACTGTTGTTATAGTGGTTACATCTGGATTACATTAACAAAAATGATGTTTTAACCTATGAATATAATAATAACAGTTCAAATTGCCTACACATTCAAAGGTTAAAATATTGTTGTAAGTTTTAAAGCATGGTAGAATTTTCTAAAGCACTAAACCACAGTCTTTCTTCCATTACATCACATAATATGAACACTGAGCACTTGGTTCTCACCATTTCTACTCTGGCATTCTCTGGTTCATTGAACTCACTGCCTATCCACAGAAAAGGTAACAGGGTACCATCACTGATCACCAATTAATGTCACTTTCTCAGAATTTCTCTTCTTTGTAACTATAACTAAAAGGACCTAAAATCACCACTCAGCTAGCTGTCTTAATTTATTGAATATCATTCTCACCATCACCACTAGATCATATCTACTTGAGAGCACATATACTTTGCCCATTATTTCTTTGGACACTCGAAAAACTCATTAGTACTATATTTGAAATAGTAAACTAAAAATTTTATTGATAATTTAAAACTATTTTTACATGATTGCTATTTAATTTTTCAGTAAAAATGGTCATTTTAATTTATTAAAGTCATTTGTCATTTTATATTAAAATGATACTGTAGGTATTTCTTCTACCCAATGTCAGATTACTTGTAAATATATAATAAAATTATTTGCATTAAACCATGTCTCTCTTTTTATTAAAATAGCACATATATGTGTATATATTTACATCCACTACTTTTTTGTTTCTCCTTAACAGAATAGTTATAATCACTAATAATGGCTTTTGCATTAATTCCTCTGTTTTACTTTCATTGGGGCCCCCAAATACTATAAATATCTTAAATATTTTATATTATGATTTCACTTTTTATTATGTCTAATAATTCCTTATTGTTTACTTTTCTATTTTCCCTTCTGTTTCAGAACTCTCTCATTTTGTGTGTTTTCTTTCCAGACTTAATAGCTTCTCTCATCTTGTGATGGTCTGAAATTTGGTTCTATTTTCCTGTATTTTTGTCTGGTCAAATCTTCTCTACAAGGTTCAGTTTCTTCCCTCTCTGTTGCTTTGATAGCATATTGCCTTCTGTATTGCCTCCTTTCATATATTTTATGTTTTAATTTATTTACTCTGACCTAAGAATAAGGTGAAATTAAGAGATTTACCAACATCTTCCTGTTCAGAGAATGTTGATCTCAATGTGTCAATTGCTTCAGTTTCCTGGGACTATAAATACCACATTCCTTATGAGGAACTGAGCCAGCCAAACTTAAACTTATGTGAAGCCAATTTATTGAAGAGTCCAATACATGTCTTCTTGTTTGTTGTATTTTGACCACATTTTCCCCCTAGTAGTAAAAATATGTTTATCAAAATGTTATGTTAAATAACTCACAGAAGAATGAGTAGTCCATTACTTGTTTGGTCAAGAATATAAAAAAAAAGATTATATGTGCATTTTGCTTGCTCTTGACCAAAAGGGAAAAAAAAAAAAAAGCCAGTCATTATTAAGGACTATGGCAAAGGATCTAAAATATTAGTAAAGACACAAAGACAAACTCTTAAATAGTTAAAGATTTATTTCTACATGGTCTTTGTGGTTTAGTCACTAGGCCCATGTCTAAATAATAATTTTATATAGCCTGTATAAACTATAATGAAATAAAATATACCAGTATTATTGCCAGCATATAATTTCAAAACTGAGAACTGAAAGAATATACTTTTAAGAAATGCTTAGAAAAAAGTTAAAATTAATTAATATAAAGCAAAAGACCAAACTGCCATATACATACATAAGAAAAATATATTATTAATATAATTTGTGCCATCAAAATTGTTCTCATGATGGATTTTGAATAAGGAAGAGGAAACAATTATAATTTTTCAGAACCACATACTTTGGTAAAAATTTCCTTCATAGAGGTTTAATTTTATTTATGTTTTTTTGGCCAGTACATATACATAAGGCTTGATATGGAAAAGAAATGAAATATTTTAAGAACTTAGAGTTAAAATGTATTCAACAAAAGTGGCTTTCAACTTCAGATGTTTCTGTCTACTGTTCTCTGTGCCTAAACTTGGCTGTTCTGTGTGCGGTACTCATATGACAACAATTGTTGTAGCAGCAATGATACAATCTGTACTATGGTGTTTAAGTGCAGGGAGTTATGGTCTGCAGGGGGATCTGTGAGCTTGAGGTGAGTTGCACATTGAATCCAAATACTGAAATTAAGGACAGTATCACAACTCTTTTTTAAACTTCTTGTCAGATCAGTGCTGTCAACTTCTGATTATTCAGGAAAATGAATAAAATCCGATAAACTTTATACCAATCATGTATAAGCTGAAGCAATTCCTATTTACTTATTTATTTATTAAATTGAGGTCTTAAAATATTAAAATTAAGTGTCACAAATCTAGAGCCAAAATTTGTGCCCACTAACTCAAATGGAGAATTCCATGGACTATGGTTGCAAAGAGTCGGTCACGACTAAGCAACTTTCACTTTCAACTTGAATTTAACTTATGATAAAGTCATTGAACTGAACTGAACTGAAAGTCATTATGCATAATTTATTATATGCCTAAAGAACACATATGAGTACTTACTATCCTCCCTGTTCTGCGTAAGCTAAAACATCCAGTGTAAGCCTCACAACTCGATGGACATGAGTCTGAGTGAACTCTGGGAGTTGGTGATGGACAGGGAGGCCTGGCCTGCTGCAATTCATGAGTCGCAAAGAGTCGGACAGGACTGAGCGACTGAACTGAGCTGAACTGAAATGAACCCTCACAAGGTCTCATCCATTGAAAGTTATAGCCAGTTCATGGTTAAGTCCTCCCTTGCCAAGATATATGTATACCTTGTACAGTATATAATGATTATCAGGATTCTTTAAAGTGACCAGAAAAAAATCCCAAATATACAATTGCATCATAAAACTGACAATAAGAATAAACACTGACATTTAGTGAATGTTCATTAATCTTTCTTCTCCCTTCTCCTATCCAGCCTGTGTTGGTGGGGCTAAGTAACAGTGATATGGCTAAAAGATGTGTAAAGCAGAAGGGAGAAGAACGTAAGGGAACGTTTCCTGTCTACCAGTGGATAAATTACATCCTGAATAATCAAGAGTTGGCTCCAACATCAGCTAAACCTCTTGTTTAGTTTCTACTTTTCATTCTGGCTTTTAACACCATAATACCAGTGTTTTCCATTATTTTATATTAAGAAATAACATTTGAAAAAATGATTGGAATGTTGTCACAACAAGGGCAATTCATTATATTTACAGCTTTTCTAAAACTGATCATGTTTTGTTGACAAAATTAAAACTTTTTTATGTAACAATATTAGTCGATCAACTTTAGATTCATAAACCTATGCTGAAATTTAGTTTATCATCATTAAGTTGGCTTTGGGTATTACTTAAGATTACACGTGGTCATTATAAAATTAATATCATATATGAAAAGAGGACACACCTAAACCTTTCCCTTGCTACAAAAACTCCTATATAGATAAATAAGATGAGTAAAATAACACATTTTCAAGTATTTTTTTCAAAAATAATTATAGAGTAGCACCTTTATCATGTAATGGAAAATACTTTTATTTTTATCAAATTTCTTACATTATTACTGTTAAATAGACCATTTAATAGGTGCTTTAAGAAGTAAAATGGAAATTACTGGAAATCACAAAAATGTGAGACAAAGCTACATAAAGAAAAATACCATAATGTATTTCTCAATATTGGAATAAAGTTACTTAACCTTTACAGGAAACATTTTCCTAATACCTTTTTAATTCTCATTTGTAATTTTAGTAGGAAAATATTAAATGGAATTTTTAAAGAAACAACTTTGCTCCTGAGAACAGATTTAACTGCATGAATAATCTTGGTTTTCCCTACATTTTAAAAATCACATTGTACAAATGTACATTGCATGCATTATAATCATGCTACTTTCTAAATCTCTGCACATTAATTTGACAGCTTTCGAAATGACAGGTCAGACCTCAAAAACAGCATTCCATTAAAGACACATAATTTATGGCAGTATGTAAAACTGAGTGCTGTATTTTCATAATTCCATTTATCCCATGGAAAGAGGTGTAGATGTGGGAGGTGAAATGTAAGAAGAGAGAGGAGAAGGATAGAGAATTTCATTGGTCTGAAATTCTGTATGAATGTTAAGGGATTATCAGGTCATAAGATGACCCTAAATAAAATTTTATGCTTGGGAAAAGTTAAACAAATTTAACTTAACATCTAGATATCTGAAATATTCTGGAAAAGGTCAGGTTTTATTTGCCTATAAACACAAACTCTGTAACTGTATTAATCAAATACAATTCCTTAAAATACTCATTTTTTAGCATATAGATATAGAAGTCATTAAATTCCCAAAGCACTGAACCAGATTCTTTCTTGTGGTTATTTGCAGAGAATAAAGTTATATTTACATATGCTAACAGATTAAGACAGTGGAGAAAAAATAAGTCAAACTAGTGATTTAATAAGAAGCAAAGCAACCAAGAGTTGGAATATGGAATACATACACACTTACAGCCCCTGCACCACACTCCAGAAACATACACTTTAAATTAAGGTTTCAGTATTATACATGCAGAGTTCACCCAGTTTGAGCAGGAAAGTCTGTAATATTTTTTCAGGTCTTTCAGAATAACTATAATAGCTGTTTTCAAAAACTCATTCTTAATAATTGGATTAGCCATATGGATTCTGCAGTTTAAGTATGTGTATATTGAATTAGTACTTTCAAATCTTTGTCAGAATCACATGTAGCTTTATAAAACATATAATAAAACATATGTTTTAAACTTTATTTCAAGTTCTAATTATTTACATTCTCTAGTAGAGATGGACTGCTTTCAGGTCAAGAAATTTTATCCCCTTTTCTCCTGACTTAAGTCCAAAAGTTGGTAGTGAGCACCCATAAATTGTCTTCATAATTCATAATACATGTTACATGTGGAAATATAACAGTGTTAATTAGCCCATAACTGTAGTTGCCATGAAGTATAGACTGGATTACCATAGATTCAGTCAAATAATCATGTGTTTTATTTCCTTCATTAGATATCTTCTTTGTTTTGGAATTCTGGATATTTGATAGTATATATATAGATTTCTCATTTCACAGATTAATAAACATTTGCATGTAATTTAAAGTTCTTTGCTCAATATTATATCTTAGAGAAATGAGAAATTCTTTTCTCATCTATAAAAGGAAATTAATAAAAATCTATATTATGTTGCTTATATATTTTCCTAGCGTATAGGAAGAGGACATCTTAATTGTTACCTATTTTATTATATTTATTGCAATGCTTCTTAACCAGGGGAGATTTTTCCACTCAAGGGACACTTTGCAATGTCTGGAGACATTTTGTCTTGTTACGACAAAGGGCCAGTGGCCATCCGGTATTTCTGGTATTTAGTGGGACCAGGTAAGGCATGCTGGTAGATGTCCTTCAATGCACAAGGTAGCCCCTACAAACAAAGAACTATCCAGCCTGTAATGTTAATAGAGGCGGGGCAAGGCTCAGAAACCCTGATTTAATTGAAAAAAGACGAGATTAAACTCAAATATCCTTTGTTCCTATGTTACTCTGCCATTAGCTGCTTTACAATCTATTCATGACTAGTGAAAGTCATTCAGTCATATCAGACTCTTTGCAACCCCATGGACTATACAGTCCATGGGATTCTCCAGGCCAGAATACTAGAGTGGGTAGCCGTTCTCTTCTCCAGGGGATCTTCCCAACCCTGGAATCAAACCCAGGTCTCCCTCATTGCAGGCAGATTCTTTACCAGCTGAGCCACCAAAGAAGCCCATTCATAACTAACAATAGTGATTTTGTTTAAATCTAAATTTTACTAGTTTTTAAGTTTTGTTGATGATTGTCTTTCTTGCTTCATTATTCTTAATTTTATTATACTCTGGTGTCTTGTAGCTGTAATAATTTCTAAATTAAATGTTCCACATTTACATTCAAAGAAATATTTCCACCATAAGTGTTCATTGCTTTTTCTTTAGCTATTTGCCATTTGCTAAAACTCTTGTAAGAAATCAACAAAACATAAAAGGAAAAAGACACCTAATGTATTACTTGCTGGTGCTGCTAAGTCTCTTCACTCTGCTGCTCAGTTGTGTCCAGCTCTTTGTGACCCCATGGACCAACCATAGCTCATCAGGCTCCTCTGTCCATGGGATTCTCCAGACAAGACTACTGAAGTGGGCTTCCCTCTTCCAGGGTATCTTCCTGACCCAAGGATCAAAACCATATCTCTTAGATAAATAATATTTCCAATATTAATACACATAGAGCTTAAGTACCCATTTACTCAATTTCTACCTTCTGATAATTAAGAGATTTTTTGAGTGTCCAAAACTATTCAGTTTTACCTGTAATTCCAGTGCAGTTGAATCCAATTATAAACAATTCTAAGTCTGAAACTAGTACATTTACCAAATGCAAAAATATTCTCCTTTTAGCATAATGTGTTAAGCAGAGTAATTATCTAAAGAAATCTAGCATGGCAAACATTTTAAAATCTTGTCATTGAAAAATCTTGAATCGCTAATGCTCAGTTTTTTAATTATTAACATTGTTATTTGTTAAACATATCTGAATTATTATATTTGTCAAATGCATATTTTGGGAAAATAGAACTCCTGGATATTCTGTGAAATAATATTTAAAAACCATGAGCTCTGGCTTTGAATGCCATAATATGCTATTAGTTTAGGAATCTAAACATTTATAAGTTTATTTTTAATAATAAGCTTATTAAAAAGAAATAATATAAAAATGTCTTTTGAAAAGATGTCTTGATAGCGTGTAATCTTCAGAATGCTCTAAACGCCAATAGAACCAAGATATATTTGATAAAGGAAGAAACTTGTGCTACTATGGATTCCAAGTAAAAAATGAAATATTTTAAGCATTATCAGAGCAATGTAGTGATGATTATACCCTGAAAATACCCGATATATAAAATGATTGTGCTGACCTGAGTCATTTGAAAAGTTTGGTCTTCAACTGCTTAGCTCTGAAATTTTTTAAAGTATATCTTATTCTTCTTTTAGTAAAATAAAAAGTGCTTGTTCACATTGTAGGTCTATGTTTTCAAAACCATGCAATGAAATTGTACCCTTTAATTTAAATATTTATTGGAAGCATGTGTGAATTTGCTTTTTCCCTGCTATGCGCCATCTGAAAAATCATCCAAAAGGGGAAGGCAAATATATATCACTTCTTGTTGTAAATATTTTTTGACTGCAAATAGATTTTAAGGTACAATTTTAGAGCCTGCATTTGAAAATTGGACCCCATATATCTAAATTAGAAGTGTAATCTAACTAGCTTCTGCAAAAAGTTTGTCTCTTTGCCAACGTGAGGTATTGTGCTGTGCTACAAACTGAGTCAATACATACATCCAATGTGTGCTTTCTTCATGCAGGGATTTGAGACGGCTTGGAGTGACTCTTGTTGGTCACCAGAAGAAGATTATGAACAGCCTTCAAGAAATGAAGGTGCAGCTGGTCAACGGGATGGTGCCATTGTAACTTCAGTTTATTGTCACTTCGTCAAGTGAATGACTGCACTTTGTAAACAAGCTCTGAGATTTATTTTAACAAAAAACAAAGGGGAAAAAGGGAAAACTCAGTGATTTCTAAACATTAAGAGAGCATTTGTTTCAGCCACAGAATTTGTAATCAGTGTTTTACTAAAATCTCTTTTATCTTCCTCTTGTTGTCTTCATTTTTCATGAAGCAAATATAACCTGCATGGAATAAGAACGTGAAGTTTAAACAATATCTTATATTACAACAACAAAATCCTTCTCCCTACTTAATACAAAATTTTATACATGAAATATATAACTATATATAGCACCTTTTTAGATTGAATGAAGGCAGCCCCTTTCAAAACTTCCAAGAATCTACTTGAAAGGAAAGTTTGATGGCCATCTGTAGGCTAACAAAAGCTGCAATTTGCTGACGTTTACTTCAAGTCTTAATTGTCTACATAAGTGTATTGAAGAGCAATATGGTTAGATAATTTCTAAATAGATCTCTTCTTTTGTAATTTTAAATGCTGTTACACAGCATTAAGTTATAGAAACTAGTGTATAAACCTGTTGCTTGATCAAGGACAAGTACAATACAGGGTGTATATTTATTTTTCTGTGTTATAAAGTTTACTTTTAGTTGCTCTTCTAGATACTACTAGGTAATAAATGTGTATATACTGTATAATTTGCTGTATACCCAGGAATCAATTTAAGTTGGAGCTTTGTGTGTATGTGGCTTGCACATGTGGGTATTACCATTCAGCTTGCATTGTTAATAATATTTTAATTTTAGCAACATTCAGGAACAAGCATTCCAGGGTATATTAGAAATAGGAGAAATAGGGAAGCAGTAAAACAAAATCTAACACAAGCTTGTGTCTTTTTCCTCTCATGTGTCCAAAAGCTGCTAAATCTCTCTATTCAGTAACAGGAAATGTCTATAAGACTAAATCCCCTTTGGTGATTTAAAAACATTTTGTGATATCTGTGACAATGCAGTTCTTCTAGCCATTAATCTTGCACCCCTGTAAGAAATTTCACCTTTCTGAGTCCCAGAAAATATCTTGTCAAGCAAAGTTGACACCAAAGGGCACATTTTCAGCAGGATGTAGAAGGATTTAACTGTGCAGACTTCTGTTAATATTGTTAAATCCAGCACATAGCACCAAGCATTACTCCTAAGTGTTAATCCTTTGTAACCATTTCCTTTGTGTCTCGGCTCTAGAAATTTTGATACTAAAACAGAAATGGAATGATGTCAAATACATCCATATTTTGTTTCCTTTTAGAATTTTCTCTATGGCAAGACTTGACCAGTTTTATTTGTTGATGGCTGTTTTTTCCTTTGGTAATTTTATCTTGTCTTCAGTTACATTAAATTGATCTTGAGGAGCCAATCTAATGTGCTATTCAATTGGCCTTATTAAGAAATATAAAATGTCCTATCTACATGCTATGTACCAAACTTGGTGAAGAGTGATATTTGTGCTGTAATACAAATTAAACCATTTATTAGAATCTAAACAAAACTGAGCTCCTTAGTGAAATAACCAAGTTCTTTTGTATTATTACACTTTATAAATCATGAAATGAAATGATTATTCAAGAATCACAGCATTTAAACAAAATACAACCTACTTCAGATTGTCAAAAGAATAGTGTATTGGAGTAGCCTGGATTAGTGACATCCATAAGGAACATACTTGCATTATATTGTCAGTATTCCCTCTCTCTTTCCCAAATACCTGTTTCAGTCAAATATTAACATGTATAAGAATAAATTATTCCTTTTACCTTACCCACCTTCACTTAAGTAGCTCTTTGCTAAAAAAATATAGGGAGAAAAAGGGAGAGAGTTTTAAACAATTTCAAATGATATATTGAGTCCTGTCAAATAGAGCTATAATACTTTATAGGTATACACTGTACCATGGGTCCACACAGACTGTGCTTAATTATTTTAGTTTAGTGAAATTTCTGAATAAACTAGAGATGGATACAACTTTGTCTTGATGAAATCACAAGTAAGCAGGCATCACTTTCATGACAGATGCATTCGTTCATTTCAGGAAAAATAGTAAACTAATTCCTTTTGTACAAAATAATCAGAGATTGTGTTGCACTTATTGAATTTTGTAAAACCAACCTAATCTAAGTGATAAAGTAACAACAATTGAGAAATTTTAAGTAAGAATAGATTTGTTGATTTAAAAGGTAAACTACCATAAATTTAAGTTTGATGGACTGGCCACAGTTACTTATACATAACAAATATATTTAAATTGTTCTCCAGCTTTACATGTTCAAAGATGATTGCAAGGTCAGGATGGAATGTATCTAAGTGATTAGAATTTGACGTTTTAATGAAAGTTTTCTCTTTTCATAAGATAATATTTTAAATTAATTTTAATTAAATTTATTTGCTTTCTTTTGCCACCTTGATGTATATTTTCAAAAGTAAATTGAGATGAAAGTTAAATAAACACATAGCTTTCATCCCTATCTCACTTTGGTTGAGATTTTCTAAGGAATGTCAATATGATTTTGTATGATGTACTCCTCCTCAAGAAAGAGGAAATAATTTATTTCTAAAATATTTGTTCACCACTGGATATGTCACCAATTGGGAAGTGCCAATCTCATCTATAAATGTGAAAAGTGGAACAAGGAGAGAAGCAGCCTTTGTGAAATACAGTGAGGCAGTAACCCAGGGCAAGGTTTGACAAATCTTGATTGTGTGATTTCTTATCCTTTTGGTTAATATTGTCACCCAGCAGACAACCAAAAGTAAAACACAGATTCAATAATTTTAGTACATGAGATAGATTTGTCAAATTAAACATAATGTTATTTTAACAATAGCAATACCTTTAGACCATAAGTCTTTCTCAGTATTTAACTTTGAAAAAAGTGTACAAGCAGAAAATAATTTTCAACTTACTGATATCTGTTGAAGTCACTCAATGACTACTTTTATCAGGCATAATTTGTTTTCTAATCTTGCCATTTGCTCGCATGTAAAAATGACATACTCAGTTTCTCTTCTTGACCATTGAAAATGTATGCATTGTATGTTAAAAGGTAAAAATTTTGATTGTCCCATTTTAAAAAAAATTAATGTGCCTGTCTTTTATTTCTTGTGTTTTAATCACCAAGTCAGTATTCTGAAGTTGTAGAATTACTGTAAAAATTATATTCTACCATTCTAGGTAAACTTACATGTGATCAGTATTCTTAGTTGTAGAGTTGCCAAAACAATACAGAATAACCTTGACTCAGTTTGTAAGAGTTCTAACCAGTGCGCAATGGTGAAGAAATAGTTTCCTATCTCAAGTTTAAATGGAAAATTAATATCATTGAGCACTTAATTTGTTTGCATGTCTACTATTTAATCTCCATGTGAAAGTTAAAAGATTTTTTTAAAAAAACACCACTCCCATGTAAAATGGGCTCTCAGAAGCACAAGCAGAAATACTTACCTATGGAAGACATTTTTTTACTGTAATCGTGCATTGGATGGCAAATGCCAGTTGAGTTAGAAATTTACTAGATTATGATGTTCCATAGTAGAATAAGACTCTTTTCTCATTTTGTTCTTTCTAAAAATAAGAAAAAAGAAAGCTAAGTATGATAGCAAACTGTCTTTGCTTATGTCCTGCCAGATGTGTAACCTCAAAATAAAAGTAGGTACAGTAAGATGATGATGATGATAATGAATAAACAAAATGCCAGTTTTATTTGGAATTAATAACTAGAATAAGTCATTTTTTCAACTCTGTAGCACAGCTGGTTATATTGAATATTTTCTCTATTATGCTGTTAATTATATAGTAATGTATCAAAGAAGAAATAGATAAGAACTTTCTTTTCATTTCTTGTTGATTTATGAAAAAGTCTTTTTACACATAGATGATTGAATGTTCTTGTTCAGAATGACCACATAATTATTACTTAGGAAAAGACACCAATTCTTTTTTAAAAAGAGTCTTTTATAATAATCAGAATCAAATGTCATTTGTTTCTTCTAAATGTAAATGAAAAAACTTGATGGTGGCAAAATACGTCATGTTTATTCAGGCTGGGCTGTCTTAACAGTAGAAGTCTCAGTGGTCAACATATTTGTTCTTCTTTAGACTGCTATTAGCTTTATAATTAATTATTTTTTAAAAGTGTGTAAATTTAATTTATAATAATCTGAGAAATAAAACTTAGACTCAGTCATTTGTTAATATGTATGTTTTAATGTTTTAGTTTCAGGCAGGTTATAAGCAACTGTATAGAGTTATTTTATTCTGTGTTAGGCACTGGGATTGCTCAAATCCATGCCTCAGCATTAATTAAAGGAAGAACTAGCATTTCTGTATTTTTTTTCTCCATTTGAAGTTCTCTGTGCATTTGGTTTGTGTACATGTTTTTTGTAGTGTAAGATACAAAATTTTATATTTTTTCAGAAAATAAAAAACCCTTTGAATACAGTTAATTCCAATTGTCATGCTTAACCCTCCCCCAGAAGACTTTAAACTTACAGTCTTTGTATAATGATTTCAGTTCCTTCTGATAAACATGTTGGGATTTCTTATGCTAAATATTGAAATGCAATCAGCATCCATTCCCTCAAAGACATATTCATGAATCTTTGCATTCAAATATATTTTGCAACTAGAGTTTGACACTGATATTGTACATGAACATAATTATGTGAAACTTAATTAGAAGTTTGTGACAGTGTTACACGACTGTAGTAAAAAAATAGGCAGAAAACTGTGTACTGTCTGCTAAAAGACTTTCTGATGCCTTTCTCATCAACAAGCATGTTTTTATGGCATAGGGTGGAGGGGTTGCATTCTTACAGGACTGTCATTAAATGCAAATGCTCTCTTCTTCTCTGTGTATTGTATCATACTGGTCTCCTTCTGTAAAGAGCATAGCAAACAATCTACTGTATTCAAGGGAATGAATCATATTTGTATTTGGTTTGGATTTACATTCATAAAAGGTAACATCACCATGCCTGTGGAAATAATCCTTAACCCCTTTGCCTGTGCAAAAAAAAAAAAAAAAATCACTATGACAAGGGATAACATTTGGTATTTGCTTTACTCTCATGTGAAGACTATGAGTACTTTCTCAGCAAGTAGTCTAGTCTCGTTCTTGCTGTGCTGCAGAGGTATAAAGGTCTTGTGATAAAAGAAATTTTCCTGCAAGTAAACACTCTTGATAAGTTTGAGGTGCTGAAAAGGCTAATTAGCATATAATAAGAATGCATTATTTTGTATTAAAATTTTTCACACTTACCTTTAAGATACATATTATTGTCTCTGCTTTACTGATAAGGAAACAATGATTCAAACCAGTTAGGAATTAACCAAGGTATGACTTCTCTTCAAAGACAGGATGAAACCCACATTTATTTCAGACCAAACCCATGTACTGATACTTTCTACCACACTATTCTGATTCCACATTGTGCCATGTACATAATGGATTAATTTAAGCCAACCTGCTAATTTAACTGATGCCAGAACTAAAGCCTAGTGATAAAAAATAATGTTCACACTTTTCAAAGCAAAATGTAAAGTTTGGCTGGAAACCAGAATCTGATGGATTGCATTTCTAACATACTCAGTTTTTAGAATAAGCTAGACCTTAGGAGTCAAAAAATATCTTGTTTTTCCTTATTTGTGATTCTTCCACTGAGTAGTAACAATCTAATTCAGTGTATTTTTCTAATATATGTTTTTTCACCTACAAGCTTAGGAAATTGTAATAAATATACTAAATTCCATCTATTATATCTGAACTTCCCTATAAAACGTTGAAGTCTACAGGTGATTTACTGCCAACCTGTTACTACCAAAAGTAAAATAAGTTGATATTTCTGAAAATCCACAATAGCCAAATTTAGAAGAGTTTTATATAAAGTATTAAATGCATTTGCTTGAACTTAGCACCTAAAATTAATAAATTTGGATAAAGGCAGAAATGCTGAAATATAGATGACTATTTTCATAGCAATAGTTTTTAAGTCATCCCTCCAATTTTTAATAGTTATGACAAATACAAATATGTTGGGATTATTCATTTCAATTTGAGATTTCTTAGTAATCCTCAATTTCCAGAAAGTAAAACTCTTCATTCAATGCTCACAACACTTCTTTGAGACATTTATTCTGTTTCACTTTTGATCAAAGGCAGAAATGGAGCTTTTGCAAGGTTAAGTGATTTTAATCCAGATCACATAATATATCCCTTCTTTCTTTTAAAGTTAACCTTTTTGCCCCTGAATTTCAGATGATGCTCTCCTGCATATTTTTGAATCTGTTCCATCCATTGGTCCTGCTCTTGAGTATCTTCAGCTGCCAGTCTCGCTGACTCCTTTTACTTCATCTTCTGCGTAACTGTGAGGGGGTACATAACACTGTGGTTGTCTGGAGCCAGAATGTTATAACCTGATCTGTCACTTAATAATCATGTGAACTCAGGCAAATCATTTCAGCTCCCTGCCTTCAGGTATCTCAACTATTAATGAGAAAATAACTGTAAAATAAACTAAGAATATTGAAATAGAGAGTGAATTTAGTATCTGTTACACAATAATGCTTCAGTAAATATTATGCATCTTTATATATCCTACCCTATCATCCCTTCACTATCAAGACATATGAGAATAACCTTAACTTTCTTATCTCTCCCTCTCTTTAATTTCACTGTAATTGTTCGTTTCATTCAATATTTGTTTTAACCTAATATTATCAAAACTTTCAAGCATATAAAATTTGGTAAAAGCTTAATAAATTCACTTGTCATGTAAACTAGCTTCACTTATTATAAACTCAATGTCTATCTTGTTTTGTATGTAACTTCACTATCTCCTATATTAAAAAAAGGAAGCATGGAAGTTATATCATTTCATAAATATTTCAGTGTGCAGGTCCACAATAGAGAGATTATTTTAAATATATAATCATAATACTATTATAATACCTAAAGTTTCATAATACTTTTAAATATCCCATCAGTATTTCCATTTATTATACCTTTTAGTTACAGTTTCCTTAACTATAACTCAGTATCCAAAGTTTCCCTTTATTTCCTGTAAATTGACAGTTGGACTTACAGATTGAGGAGAGTCAAACTCAGATTTGATTTTTTTTTAAAGAATGCATCATAGATTTCATGTACTTGCATTACTACACTTTTTTTGCATTTTCATACCATTCATGAGGGTCTTCAGGCAAGAATAATGAAGTAGGTTGCCATTTCCTCCTCCAGTGGACCAAATTGTGTCAGAACTCTTCATAGTCAACAAAAGTCCGAAACACAGTACTTGGGTACAACTCAAAAATAACAGAATTCAACATCATAGTAATCCAAGTCTATACCACAACCAATGTTGCTTAAGAAGCTAAGTTGGCTGATTCTATGAAGACCTACCAAACTTTCTAGAACTAACACTAAAAAAGTGGCCCCCATCATCATAGGGGACTGGAATGCAAAAGTAGGAAGTCAAGAGATACCTGGAGTAACGGGCAAATTTGATCTTGAAATACAAAATAAAGCAGGTCAAAGGCTAGCAGAGTTTTGTCAAGAAAACATGCTTCTCATTGCAAACACCATTTTCCAACAACACAAGTGATGACTCTATACATGAGCATCACCAGATGTCAATATCAAAATCAGATTATTGTGTTCTTTGCAGACAAAGTTGGAGAAGCACTATACAGTCAGCAAAAACATGACCTGGAGCTGATTATGGCTCAGATAATCAACTCCTTATTGAAAATCAGGCTTAAACTGAAGAAAGTAGGAAAACCAATAGCCCACTGAGGTATGACCTAAATCAAATCCCTTGTGATTATACAGTGGAAGTGAGGAATAGCTTCAAGGGAATAGATCTGTTAGATAGTGCCTGAAGAACTATGGATGGAGGCTTGCAGCATTGTATAGAAGACAGTGACCAAAACCATCCCCAAGAAAAAGAAATGCAAGAAGGGAAAATACTTGCCTGAGGGCTTTACAAATACCTGAGGAGAGAAGAGAAGTGAAAAACAAGAAGGAAAGGGAAAGGAACACCCAACTAACTGCAGAGTTCCATAGAATAGCAAGGAGAGACAAGAAGGCCTTCTTCAATGAACAATGCAAAGAAATAGAGGAAAACAGTAGAAAAGTAGGAAAAGACTAGATCTCTCTTCAAGAAAATTGGAGATATCAAGGGAGCATTTAATGCAGGGGTGGGCAGACTAAAGGACAGAAATGGTAAGGATCTAACAAAAGCAGAAGATACTAAGAAGAGGTGGCAAGAATACACAGAAGAACTGTACAAAAAAGGACTTAATGCAGAATCATGATGTCACTAAGAGTTGGACACGACTGAGTGACTTCACTTTCACTTTTCACTTTCATGCATTGGAGAAGGAAATGGCAACCCACTCAAGTGTTCTTTCCTGGAGAATCCCAGGGACAGCGGAGCCCAGTGGGCTGCTGTCTATGGGGTCACACAGAGTCGGACACAACTGAAGCGACTTAGCAGCAACAGTAGCATGATGATGTGGTCACTAACTTAAAGCCAGGCATCTTGGAGTGTGAAGTTAGTGGGCCTTAGGAAGTTTTACTATGAACAAAGGTAGTGGAGGTAATGGAGTTCCAGCTGAGCTATTTCAAATCCTAAAAGATGATGCAGTTAAAGTGCTGCACTCAGTATGTTAGCAAATTTGGAAAATGGAACAGTGGCCACAGGACTGGAAAACGTCAGTTTTCATTCCAATCTCAATTAAGAGCAATGCCAAAGAATATGCAAACTGCTGTACAATTGAGCTCATTTCACAAGCTAGCAAGGTTATGCTCAAATCCCTCAACCTAAGCTTCAGCAGTATATGAACAACTTCCAGATGTATGAGCTAGGTTTGAAAGAGGCAGAAGAACCAGAGGTCACATTTTCAAAATTTATTGAATCATGGAGAAAGCAAAGGAGTTCCAGTAAAACAACTACTTCTGCTTCATTGATAATACTAAAGCATTTGACTGTGTGGATCACAACAAACTGTGGAACATTTTTAGAGATGGGAGTACCAGACCACCTTACCTATCTCCTGAGAAACCTGTATGAAGGTCAAGAAGCAACAGTTCAAACCAAACATGTAACAATGGACTGGTTCAAAATTGGTAAAGGCTATATATTTTCAACCTGCTTATTTAATTTACATGCAGAGTACATCATGAGGAAAGCAGACCTGGATGAATCACAACCTGGAATCACGATTTCAGGGAGAAATATAAAAATCCTCAGATATGCAGATGATACCACTCTAAGTGAAAAGGAACTAAAGAACCTCTTCATGAGAGTGAAGGAGGAGAGGGGAAAAGCTGGCTTGCAACAACATTCAAAAAACTAAGATCATAGCATTTGATCCCATTGTATGTGCATGCTAAGTCACTTCAGTTGTTTCTCATTCTGTGACTGATGGACTGTAGCCCACCAGGCTCCTCTGTTCATGGGATTCTCCAGGCCAGAACACTGGACTAGGTTGCTATTTCCTACTCCATTCAGCCCCATCACTTCTTGGCAAATAGAAGAGGGAAAAAATGGAAAGAGTGACATACATTTTTTTTTCCCATTGGGCTTCAAAATCACTGTCCCTGTGGATGATGACTGCAGTCATGAAATTAAAAAACACTTGTTCCTTGGGAGGAAAACTATGACAAACCTAGACAGCATATTAAAAAACAAAAACATCACTTTGCCAACAAAGGTCCATATAGTCAAAGTTATAGTTTTTCCAGTAGTCATGTACAGATGTGAGAGTTGAAGCAAAAAGAAGTTTCAGCACTGAAGAATTGATGCTTTTGATTGTGGTGCTAGAGAAGACTCTTAAGAGTCCCTTGGATTGCAAGGAGATCAAAGCAATCAATCCTAAATGAAGTCAACCCTGAATATTTGTTGGAAGGACTGTCGCTAAAGCTACAATATTTTGGCCACTTGACGTGAAGCGTCAACTCCTCAGAAAATACTCTGATGCTGGGAAAGATGGAGGGCAGGAGGAGAAGGGGGTGACAGGAGATGCCATCATTGGATGGCATCATCAACTGGATGGACATAAGTTTGAGCAAACTCCAACAGATAGTGAAGGACAGGGAAGCACATTGTGCTGTAGTCCACGGGGCTGCAAAGAGTCAGATTATTTTCATCATTCCTTCTTCTTGTAATTGCTCACTACCTTTATACAGATTAATTTTCCTTCATTAATATTTAATTCTTCTGAGCTAGAGTTAACATAGATAAAGCAGAATAGTGTATTGGTGTTATGTTTTTCCTGTCTACTTAAAGTGATCAAGTGCTCAANAGTCAGATTATTTTCATCATTCCTTCTTCTTGTAATTGCTCACTACCTTTATACAGATTAATTTTCCTTCATTAATATTTAATTCTTCTGAGCTAGAGTTAACATAGATAAAGCAGAATAGTGTATTGGTGTTATGTTTTTCCTGTCTACTTAAAGTGATCAAGTGCTCAAACATCCCCTCATGGCCCTTGGGCCTGATGCAATATTTTATTGACATTCTTTCCTCAACTCTTCTATTCTTATCTTGAGTAATGTCACAAAAATATTAAGACTTTTTTGATTTTATGTCCAACTTAAGTACCCTCCCTTTTTTGGCATCTAAGATCTCAGTATTTCTTGTTTACATTTCTAGCCAATTATTTTCAATCCTTTCCACTATGTTTTATTATTCTACCTTTCTTTTATTAGTAATTACTGAAATTATGAGCACTCTTCCCATCTCCTGCAGTGTACTTTCCCTTAAAAGTTGTATCAACCCCCAAGTCTTCAGTTTTAATATATATGAGAATGGCTTTCCATTCTAAATCTCCAGTGCCAGTCTTTCTCCAAAACTATAGTTCCATGTAGATAAATTTTTACTAAATCCAGTTGACTGCAATGTGTGCCTTTAAAATCAGCATATCCCAAACTGACTTCCTTACCTTCAACACACCTTATATCTTATCTTAGGTTATCTTAGATAACCTATCTTATCTTATAGGTTATCTTCTATACTTACACTAGAAGATAACCTCCTAATATACAGTTAACAAAGTAGATATCTAAAATTTATGTTTTAAATTTTCTTTACCCTCACCTCCATCTAAAATTTGTAAAAATTTATTAGCTTCACATGAAATATGTTTCTCAGATATATTACCAGCAAATATAGAAAAATAAGAAAAAAAGTCAAACATAACAATGAGTAGGAAACATAGCCTAGAAAATTAAATACACTCCCGAATATGTGAGCATCGAATCCTTTTAGCTGGTAGTAATTATTACTACTAGTACATGATAATTGCAAGAGTGTATTGTTATCTGTCAGAACATGTCTCAAGTTAACCGTAATAATGCTATATTTTCTCAACCATTGTTACTATAGGCAAGCAATGACAAGACCATATCCACTCTGGGTTTACACTGCCTCAGTGCATTGTATCTGAACAATGATGCATCTATATGCATGCCTACTTTTTCTGGGAACAAATGCAATAGCACAATTACAATGCAGCTACATGCAGTCAGGTGGTCCCTAAGATAAGAATGAATTACTCAAATCCATTCTCTTTGAAATATGTATCATATGTTATTATTTTCTGATACTGAAGATATGGCCCTAAAATAAAAGGTTGCTGAATAAGATGTTAAAAGTTACTACCCTGGCAAATGTGTCATCCAATATTAAAAGTTATAGAGTTCTTCAAATATTCTTAGCCAAGGAAGGCAACGATTTTCTGAGAAAAAGAAACATGTAACAAGTAGCTATTGATGGAGTGAGCATCTTATTAGAAATGAGCCCATCAGCACAACGCATCAACCCTGAGGAACTGAGGGGAAAAGGCCAAGGGCAGAAAATAAAACTGAAAATCCAGAAAACATTCTGCATGTGCGTGCCCTACCCTACCCCCAACACACACACATTTTGCTAACCTCTAAGAACACTATCTGTTAGGTGGAAAAGAGAACTATAAAGATAGAAGTGCATATGTACAAGACTCAGAAAAGTAGAGGATATATGAAATGAAGAAAAAAAAAATGAAGAAAAAAACATATGGCAATTTTGCATAGATATTTCTGGGGAAAAAATGACCTAGAACCAAAGTTCTTAAAACAGATATTATTAACCTTTTTAATATTGTTTAATACTTATGACTGATAGCCTCAGGGAAGTTGGAAAAATCACAAAACTTGGAATTTGGAAGGGAGAACTCACAATCATCGTTAAATTCTTAAGGAGCTACTACCATAAAATATTTAAAATCATGACTCAATCATGGAATATTGTCTAGTCAGTGANGTTCTTAAAACAGATATTATTAACCTTTTTAATATTGTTTAATACTTATGACTGATAGCCTCAGGGAAGTTGGAAAAATCACAAAACTTGGAATTTGGAAGGGAGAACTCACAATCATCGTTAAATTCTTAAGGAGCTACTACCATAAAATATTTAAAATCATGACTCAATCATGGAATATTGTCTAGTCAGTGACATCTTGTATTGGTAAGCAAGCAATTCATGATAGGGCTTTCCTACTATTTTCATTATTTTTCTGAAGGAGATATTACTTTACGAGATTAACTTTTTGTATCTCTTAGTNTGATGGACAGGGAGGCCTGGAGTGCCGCAATTCAAGGGGTTGCAAAGAGTTGGACACAACTGAGCAACTGAACTGAACTGAGGAAAGTTAGCTCCTCTCGAATCCCCATAGGCATCCCAAGCCACCCGACATAAATATTATCAGAAGTAGAAATATTTGATTTAGTGATTTTCAAAGTGAAGAATTTCAGGAATGAAAGTTCAGGGAATAAAGAGGCCAGGCTTCAGCTGAGCCACCATCCCACAACATTCAAGTTGGAATGATAAAAAGAGTAAAAAGAAAATAATATGGGGTAAAAATCTTACAAATCCATTCAAAGGTTAAACAGTAGTGGCTGAAAATTGTGTTGGATAATGAATATTACATTTGAATCATACATTCACAAGACAGAAGGGATTTTACACTCAAAGGATAGAATAAAGATCAGTAGTGCACTCTCAAAGAAACCTCCTCAGCTAGGAGTTCTCAGGGTAACACTATCATTACCTAGGCCTTCCCTCACATCACACCCACACTCATTTTCTCTCTCTCATGTACACATATTGACAACAACATTCTTAAAACTGCTTAATAAGGAATAATAAGTCATATTTAAGTGTTTGCTCTGTGTTATGAAACCTATTATGTGCTTCATGTGTATTTTCTTTCTCAGTAATTTGAAAGTTTATATCATTCTTACATTTCAGATGTAATGCTTTTGGAAAACCAAAGCACAAAGAATTTAACTTGGAAACAACACATATTAAGTGGTAGAGCCATGAAATTATTCTGGGAAACTTTTTCTTCATCTTCTCAATCTGAGATATGCTGTTACTTCAAGGCATGACTTACCTTGCAGCCATATCAAATGGTAGGTGATTTTACACCTACAGGACCTGTAAACATCAAGACATCTTCCTTGCTTCTCATAGCTCTTCCAGACCACTCTGGTCCCCTGATCTTTAAGCTAAAATCTTATTCCATTTGAAGCCAATGACAACAGATCATACTGTCTGCTCCCCTTCTTGGTTGTGGTCCATGCAAACCTTCCTATCAGTTCTCATTGCTTGACAATTCTAATACTCTAAATCGTTATTACACTTTGGTGATTTCAAATTAGAGCTTGGTAGCACAGAGTATTTTTGTTCAAATTACTTAAAAGGGTCTCATCTCTGTATGAATTTTAATAAAGGCTACTCTTTAAATTAATCTTCAGGCAGATCAATTTAAATAGGAATCTTTTCCTTCAGTGTGAGATCAGCCTCTGTCCAGAGCCCAGGCCTAGAAGTACAGTCCAGACTAGAGTTCAGCCTGCCAAAGGTTTAGTACAAGACTGTCCCAAGCAAATGATTTCTCAATTTCAATTTCTTTTAAATTTCATATTTTCATAATTGTCCTTGATTTTACCTCCACCCTACCTCTACCACCAACTCCCAGACTCATAATGCTATTATGCATAATGGCATGGGATTCAGAAGGCTACCAAAATCAGCCCCTTCTCTGACTACCATCTCTAATATTTCCAAGTCATTTTCTTTGCCCATTGTCATAACTTTTCAACTTTCAATTCTTTAATGATCTCATTTTCACTTTCAGTTACCATCCCCAGATTTCTTTTTACAACTTAGATGCCATAATCTATCATTATAATCATGTAATCACATTTGTAGTTTGCCCCAACTCCCTCTGTATTCCTCAATCAACAAAACTGAAACCTACTTAATTTTACTATGTGTCTTTTAATTGCCTGTAGAATGAGATTAGGGAATATTAGGCCACTGTTGATGGAATCACTTTACATTTAGTGTCACAAATTTCAAGTGGATGCCTAGTAATCTTATTGCATTTGTCCTGTTAATTCACTCTCTTTTCTTTACCTATTTAAAGATTAGTTTTCACCAGAAATAAGCTCCTATCTCTACAACATCATCAGTTCTGTCATTCTATTATGCCATTTTCATAAAGATCAAACAAGCTGTAACGTCCTCCATAAATGACCATTGATTTCTCAACTCTCCATTTCTTTACTGCTCCATTTCTCTGTATCTTTATGCAGCAAACATTTTAAAAGTGATTTTTCACAATAACTGCCCTATTTTCTCAATGCACATGCACTCTTTTAGCCACTCCAATTATGCTGATTCTGCCAGTTTCATTAATAATATTGAGCTTCATATTGACAAAATGCAATGGTCAATTTTAATCTTCCTCTTAGCCTCTGAGATATCAAAATCTTCTTCCTGAAACACCTATTCCCTTAGCTTCTGAAGCAGATTCATATTTCTTGAATTATCTAGGATTTCTTCTGATAGTTCTTTATCCATGCCAATTCTAAACCAGAATACTGGAGTGGATAGCTGTTCCCTTCTTCAGCAGATCTTCACAATCCAGGAACTGAACTGCGGTCTCCTGCATTGCAGGTGGATTCTTTACCAGCTGCGCTACCAGGGAAGCCTAAATCCACACCGAAGTTGATAACAATAAATGATTTCTATATCACTATGCACTGTCTCTAAAGCATATTCTTTCACACCTGAAGTCTTGGTTGCAGACATATGTACTCAACTGTCTTCATGATATTTTCTGGATGTCTAAAAAATATTGCAATTTTGACATGTTGAAAACAAATTTTCATCCTTGTGCTCCAAAGCCTGGTTCTCTTCTTTATTCTTGCTCCATATTAAAAATAGATTCCAAATTTGACCACCTCTCATCACTTCTATTTCTACTATATAAGATACAAATACCACCTACCTGATCTTTTAGCTTCTCTTCTTACTCCCCTAAGTAAAATCTTAAAATGATAATACTTGCCCATTAAAAAAAATAAATTGTATCATGTTAGCCTGCTGCTCAAACTCTACAATAGTTCTCTGTTCCAAAATCCAATTTTTAAACATGTATGACAGAACTCTAATTAGTTGCTATCATTGTTGTTCAGTTGCTAAGTCATATCCAACTCTATGCAACCCCACAGACTGCAGGACACCAGGCTCCTCTGTCCTCCACTATCTCCCAGTTTGCTCAAATTCATGTCCATTGATTCAGTGATCTATCTAGCCATCTCACTCTCTGTCACCCTCTTCTTCTTTGCCCTCAGTCTTTTCCAGAATCAGAATCTTTTCCAATGAGCAAGCTCTGCCCTTTTTTGGCCAAACTTTTGAGCTTTAACATCAGTCCTTTCAGTGAATATTCAGGGTTGATTTCCTTTAGGATTGACTGGTTTGATCTCCTTGCGGTCCAAGGGACTCTCAAAAATCTTCTCAAGCACCGCAATTCAAAACATCAATTCTTTGGTGCTCAGCATTCATTATGGTCCAACTCTCACATCTGCACATGACTACTGGAAAAACCATAGCTTTGACTATACAGACCTTTGTTAGCAAAGTGATATCTCTGCTTTTTAATACACTTTCTAGGTTTGTCATAGTGTTGCTTCCAAGGAGAGAGTGTGTTTTAAGCTGATGGTTGTAGTCACTGTCTGCAGTGATTTTGGAGTCCAAGAAAATAAAATCTGTCACTGTTTCCACTTTTCACCAACCTGTTTGCCATGAAGTGATGGGACCAGATGCCATGATCTTCATTTTTTTAATGTTGTGTTTCAACATTTCAACATTTTAGTTTTTTTGCTCTCTTTCACCCTCATCAAGAAACTTTGTAGTTCCTCTTCACTTTCTGCCATTAGAGTGGTATTATCAGCATATCTATGGCTGCTGATATTTCTCCCAGCAATCTTGATTGACTTGTGATTCATTCAGCCCAGCATTTTGCATGATATGTTCTGCAATATTAGTTAAATAAACAGGTGACAGTACACAGCCTTCTCATACTCCTTTCTCAATTTTGAACCAGTCTGTTGTTTCATGTCTGGTTTTAACTGTTGCTTCTTGATCAGCATACAGGTTTCTCAGGAGACAGGTAAGATGGTCTGGTACTCCCATCTCTTCAAGAATTTTCTACAGTTTGTTGTAATCCGCACAAAGGTTTTAGCATAGTATAATGAAGCCAAAGTAGTTGCTTTTCTGGAACTTCCTTGCTCTCTCCATGATCCAATACATGTTGGCAATTTGAAATCTGGTTCCTCCACATCTTTGATACCTAGGTTGTATATCTGGAAGTTGTAAGTTCATGTACTGTTGAAGGCTAGTTTGAAGGATTTTGAGCATGACCTTGCTAGTATGTGAAATGAGTGTAATTATGTGGCAGTTTGAACATTCCTTGGCATTGCTCTTCTTTGGGATTGGAATGAAAACTGGCATTCTCCAGTCTTGTGGCCACTGCTGAGTTTTCCAAATTTGCTGGCATATTGAGTGCAACATTTTAATAGTGTAATCTTTTAGANATTTTGAGCATGACCTTGCTAGTATGTGAAATGAGTGTAATTATGTGGCAGTTTGAACATTCCTTGGCATTGCTCTTCTTTGGGATTGGAATGAAAACTGGCATTCTCCAGTCTTGTGGCCACTGCTGAGTTTTCCAAATTTGCTGGCATATTGAGTGCAACATTTTAACAGTGTAATCTTTTAGAATTTGAAACAGCTCAGCTGGAATTCCATCACCTCCACTAGCTTTGTTCATAGCAATGCTTCCTAAGGCCCACTTGACTTCATACTCCAGGATGTCTGGCTCTAGGTGGGTGAGCACATCATCATGGTTATCTGGGTCATGAAGACATTTTTTGTTTCCTTCTTCTGTGTATTCTTGCTACATTTTCTTAGTCTCCTCTGCTTCTTTGAGGTCCTTACAAATTCTGTCCTTTATTGTGCCCATCCTTGCATGGGCATCCTTGCATTACTTTGATATCTCCAGTTTTCTTGAAGAGATCTTTAGTCTTACATATACTATTGCTTTGCTCTATTTCGTTATCTCTCCTTGCTATTCCTGGAACTCTGCATTCGGTTGGGTATATCTTTCCCTTTCTCTTATAAGAGTATAGCTTAAATAATTCTCTGATTCTATCTCTTACATTTGTGTGTGTTTTGCTTTTTATCTCATCCACTTAATCCTAGTCACACTGGCCTGTTCTTACTGCTGTACTTTAAGCATCCTAATTTTCTTGAATGGCTTTCTGTTCTCTGCTGGACTACTCTCCCCCACAGATATATCCAGGATTCTCTTTCTTCCTCATGTTTCTGCTCAAACATTCCCTCTCATTTCCCCACTCCACATGAATCTTTTTTACTCTACTTGATTTACCATAACAGAATTCTTTACTACCTGAATTCACATATGTATGTATTTTTGTGCCTATTGTCTGTTTCAGCTACTAGATGCAAAGCTTTTGGAACAAAGATTGTATCTGCTTTGCTTATTGCTATGATCTCCATATCTACCTGACACATGGGTGTGTGCTCAGTCACTCAATTGTGTCTGATTCTTTGTGACTCCATAGACTGCAACCTGCCATGTGCCTCTGTCCATAGGATTTTCCACCCAAGAATACTGGAGTGGGTTGCTGCTTCCTCCTCCAGGGGATCTTCCAAACCCAAAGATCAAATCTTTGTCTCTTGCATTGGCAAAGCAGATATTTTACCACTGAACCACCTGGAAAGTCCAAATACCTGATACACAAGTTTTGAAAGAGAGAAGAAATTGATTGATAAGACATTATTTAGGAAGGAGAAGGGTGATTTAGACAGTGTTGAATTATACACAAAAAAGAAACATTTAATTTTTATCAATGAATCAGAAAACAGTCAGGTAAGAAGAATGACTTTATTTACCACATTTGTCATATTTTATTGTAATCATGTACTTTGATCTGTATGTATCTGCCTAAAATTTAATGTCTAGAGCGCACTGAATGGTGTTTGTGATTAGCATTCATCTCAATTACAGAACTCTGTGCCTGAAGGAGAAACCAACTGCTCTGTAAAAACCTATTGAATGAGTGGCTTAACAAAAGGTCTTGGATTCAACCTGTTCAGGAGGTGAGAACAGTCATTAGGATAAACCTAGGGAAATAAGAAGTATCATTTACATAGTAGTCTGCTTTAGAACATTTATTTTGCCTGAGGAAAATAAAATGCTTCTGGAGAATTAAACTTATTTGGTGAAAATTATGCCATTTCCCATACATTATCACTGTAATGAATATGAACCTATTTGCAAGTCTCTCAGAGAACTAAGAAAAAAAAAAAAAAGTGACATGATGGGTGTAAGATGGGTGTAAGGAACTTTGACTTAATCTGATAAATGCCAGCAACATAGATTTAAATGCCTTTATTGTAACAGAAATGATAATGGACAAAAGGATAAAGTCTGTTTCATAAACATCCACTGATGTACTGAGATAAATGCTCCCTCCATTACTCAATACTGCAAGTACCTGATTAGCACAGCAATAAAAATTGATTGATGCTGTTTTGGATGTTTATGTCTATGAGCAAATGTAGCAGACTTTTCCTATTAGAAATAAGTGTTTCCAGAAATGCAGTCAGAAGTTTCAAATTAAAAGTGTATATGTTCACCTATAGGAAGAAAGAGAATGTGGCAGGGGGAGAAGAAAGACAAAATAGTTACAGAATACAAAAATCTGAAACAGCTTTATTCTTCTGTCCTCCGTCTACCTCCGTCTACCATAATCATGTCCCCAACTCTCTAATGCTCAAGACTGGACTGAAGTTCAGCAACATCTGTTATTTTGGCAGTCAGTGAATAGTCAAATGAAGAAATACCATTTCATAATTTATTCTGTAGATTTCTGGCTTTGCACCAGAATACTTAACACTGATATCACTTCTTCATTTTCTTTTTCTCTCAGCATTAGTTTTTTGTATCTGCTCTTTCATTTCTTTCCCTTCACCTCTGTGCCCTGCATCTTGTCTCTTTCACTTTCCCTTTTCCACTTTCTGGTCTCCTTATTCTCTTGTATAATACTATCCCATACCATGTAATTAGTAACAGGTAGTATTGACTAGAAAAGGATTTATTTCATCAAATGATGTTTGTGGTTTCTTATTGTTACAAATTGGGGAAGGCAATGGCAACCCACTCCAGTACTCTTGCCTGGAAAAATCCCATGGATGGAGGCGCCTGATGGGATGCAGTCCATGGGTCGCAAAGAGTCAGACACGATTGAGCGACTTCGCTTTCCCTTTTCACTTTCATGCATTGGAGAAAGAAATGGCAGCCCACCCCAGTGTTCTTGCCTAGAGAATCCCAGGGACTGGGAAGCCTGGTGGCCTGCCATCTATGGGATCTCACAGAGTCAGACACAACTAAAGTGACTTAGCAGCAAGATCGTTGCAAAAAAGTAACCATAAAAATTCACTGGGTTAAATAACAATGTTTGTAAAATTGGAAAAAAACTAAAAGCATTGTTCAATTCATAATTCCTTAAATATTGAAACTAGCATGCTTAGAGCACAGACAATTGTCTGATAAATTTTGTGTACTATACCATATTTTACTTGTTTTTCTGAGTACTTATAGTAGTTCAGAACTGCTAGTAGTTTGAATCTGTTCAGTATTAAAACATGGTTAATATTTTTTAAGAAAGTTATTGCCTTTGCCTTGAAATTTTTTATTATTTGAGAGTTATTGTCTTTTCTATATTATTTGGGAAGTTTTCCTATGCTGCAAGTACATTTCATCTAGAAAACACTTTTTAATAATAAAATATCCCTTGGCTTTTAGAGCAAGAACCAGTGGAAAATAATTGCTTATACAAAGTTTGTTAAACTTACCTTCGCAAGACTGGAACTATTCCTTTATTGAAAGACAACTTGACCTTAATAATATAAACCCAAGAATATTATGTTTTTCATCAT
The DNA here is from genome assembly GCA_006410615.1 of Neotragus moschatus. Taxonomy (NCBI): domain Eukaryota; kingdom Metazoa; phylum Chordata; class Mammalia; order Artiodactyla; family Bovidae; genus Neotragus; species Neotragus moschatus. The sequence continues at coordinate 11,722 of SJYA01000941.1, read as the reverse complement.
TCTATACCTTTACAAAGAAAGTGATATTTTTGGAAAGAAAAGCTATTTGTAGTAAAAAGTAAACAACTTTTTAAATGATGTCTTTTTATTTTAAAAAAAGTCTGTTTTACAATTTTTTTAAGAATATAATTTTAGTCAATATTGTCATAATATGCAAAGAGCCCAAATTGAAAAGAAAAATCTGTGAATTCCTTATACCTACCTCTCCCCAAAATAAATGCTAAAATATGAATCTGTAATGAAAATGTTGCTGTAATGAAGAGCTTTCCTATAACTATTTTTTCGGAATAAACAGTTCTTCTGCCTGTTATACCTGAAAGAAACCATGATGTTGGGTGATAAATAAAATAAAATAAAGTGCAAGTCAGAGAAACTAAGCCAGGAGGAGATGCAAAGAGAAAAGAAAAGGCAATGAATTCAGCATTAGGAAATGTGTCTGCACGGTTCAATGACAAACACAGTTATCACTTCCTTATAGCATATTATGTTCACCTTTTAAGTGTAAAATTGAATAAACGGTATTGGACTTAGGACATTTAAACTATGTGTTCAGTTGCTTCATTTGTGTCCAACTCTGTGAGCTGTAGTCTGCCAGGTTCCACTGTTGATAGGATTCTCCAAGCCAAGAATAATGGAGTGAGTTGCCATGCCCTCCTCCAGGAGATCTTCCCCACCCAAGGATTGAACCTGTGAGATCTCTTGCATCTTCCTCATTACAGGCAGATTCTATACTGCTGAGCCACCCAGGAAGGCCCCATTTAAACTATAATCAATTACTATATATTGTGTGTGCATGTGCGTCATAGAGGGTTTTACTTGAAAGGCTGACAAAATGAAGACAGATCCAAATCCTAACAGACCATTTAGTTAAAATATTACTTTAAAAAATATTACTTTGGTGGGGGGAAACAAGAGTACATATAGTACCACAAAGTATAAAAAAATGCAAAAACCAGCTTATATGAACGTGTTGACTATTGACAATATCACTATTAAGAATATAACAAAATTCGTTTTGAGGTATTTTCCAATGCAGGCTGGACATTTAAAAAAAGTGGAAAAAAAAACTATAGACATATGAATTCAGTATTGACTCAATCTATTCTATTCATAGTCTGATAAATTAACTGTTATTTACAATGGCTACATTATATTCATAAAATATTCAAGGTCAAGTTTAGCATTTTAAGTTCTAAAACAACATGCTTACCGTGGCCCAAAGCTGCATATGGTAAAACTACTTCTGGAAAATGTAGTTAACATGGGCCTAGCTATATTTTTATTAACTCTAAACTTACTTCTAGATGAAAAATAAGCTGTCTACTCTTAAAATTTCACTAATTTCCACCAATTCCATTTTCAGGATACTAACAGAACTTTATAATAAAACACTTCCAATATGAAAATGTACATAAGAAAGATTATTTTTTAAAAAAGTTTAAAATAAAAGCTGCTATCAGTTTAAAAAAAAAGAATTCACCTAAAAATTAGTTGAAAAAATTATACCTAGAGTACCATTCGAAAGAAAAAACTTTTTATGACTTCAGTGACACATTATTTTTAAGCAATAGCAGTATTAAACACCTCTATATGCTTCAAAATACTGCTTTTTTTTTTTTTAACATTGCATTAGGTGCCATTGAAGAGATTCTTTCTCTGAGAGCCAGTTTCCTTGTTATTTCAGGAGATACTGTCAGGCAGAACAATTATATTTGCGTAGGCAGTGCTGAAATACTGCGATACCAAATACTGCTGAAGTCTGGAGGAAGCTCCTCTCGCACAGGGTGACAGTTACATGTCCAAAGAGTCACTTCAATCAGTCACAGTTACTAAGCTGCTTTTCAGTGTACTGGATTCATCCTGAGGTCCTTCTCCCTTTGGCCCTTTCAGGTTAGTTGCACCCCAGACATTTGGCACTTGAGTAGCATTAGATTCATTGTTCACAGATGGAAGAGGTTCCTTCTCTCCCAACTCTCCTCTGCTTAGATTTTTCTTCTTCTAAGGATGATATGTCGCAGTCGTCAACATTACATCTGTACACTTTAAATCTTTTAGTTCTTTTTTGATGAACACGTCAGCAACATTAATCCCACCACCTGGCTTATTCCCTGCCCTTCTTCCAGTTCCGCCTGCGACTGGAGAGCATGGACCGGTGGCGGCTGAGCACCATCGATGTAGACAAGGTGGCTGGCGCCGTGGACGTGCTCATGCTGCAGGAGAACATCACCTTTTGCAAGCTGGAGGACGAGAAATGTCCAAGCTGCCAGTCGTGGGTGGACCGGGTGTTGCTAAAGCTCATCGGTCTGGAGCAGCTCACTGTCAAGTACCTGCTGCACTCGCAGGAGTTCCGCGCCTCTCAGCTGTACGACCTGGAGGAGCGGCTGTGCTCTAGCCTGGCTGGGAGCGAGAAGAGCAAGAAGCTCCTCACCAAGCAAGTGGGCAAGAGCAAGCTGCTCAAGGAAGAGTGTAAAGGCAGGAAGAAGTTGATCTCTACCCAGCAGCAAATGATAGAGGCCAAAGCCAGCTATTACCAGTGCCATTTTTGTGACAAGGCCTTTATGAACCAAGCTTTCCTACAAAGTCATATTCAGTGCTGCCACCCTGAAGATTCACATCTTGAGTATAAGACAAGGGCACAGATGGACAAGCTCCAAAGTGAGATTGACGTGTTGAAGGAGCAGCTGCAGCTCACCAAGTCTCAGCGAGAGGCGGCACAGCATGTGCACACAGTCAAGTTCTTTAAGGAATATGAAATGCAGAAAACAAAAGAGGAAGAATTTTTGAAGTTATTTGATAGGTGGAAAGAAGAAGAAAAGGAGAAAGTAGTTGATTAAATGGAAAAAGTCAAAGAAATATTTATGAAGGAGTTTAAAGACTGACTTCTAAGAATTCAACATTAGAATATCAGTTGTCGGAAATCAAGAAGCCCAATATGCAGATCAAGCCTAACATAGGCATGCTAAAAGATGCACATGAGTTTAAAGAAGAACGTCCTCAGCATCCCCGTGATTTCCAAAATGTGATGCAGCTATTTGACAGTCAGGAAAGCAAGTGGACAATTCATGTTCAGGCTCCTCCTTAAGAACACAAGAAAGAAAAGAGCCGGCTCCTGTCACATAGAGAGAAACTTCGAACCTCAATGATAGATGATCAAAATGCAATTAATGGCTTCTACAAGAAAAGGATAGAAGAGTTAGGACAGAGATTTCTAGGAGCAGAACAAGCTGATCATCACTCAGAGACAGCAGATTAAAGAGTTCACCACTAAATCATTAAACAGTGACAGTGAACCCAAAGGGAATCTTTTAACCTGGCAGACTTTTGATTCTAAGTCAACTGCTCCAACAGTATCTATGAATGGCCCAGCCCCCCAGACACTGGATGTGAAGTCAAGTCTAACAATGGCACATGTAAGGGGAAATGAACAGAAATTAAATGACAACCAGATACATACAAGGAAAACTGAAGAATAAGCCTTCCCTCACTAAGGAAATAAGAACCATTTTGGAGCAGAATTTCGTGGAGAAACTGGAAATCTTCAGGATTAATACAAATATACACAGTATTCTGAGGAATCACTTGAATAGAGTGCTAAGAACTGTGGATTGAGAATATCCACTGGAAATAGAAGCGGCAACCAACTTCAGTATTCTTGCCTGGAAAATCCCATGGACACAGGAGCCTAGGGGGCTATAGTCTATGAGATCACGAAGAGTTGGGTATGACTTAACGAACATACAGCAGCAGCAGTACCATTTGAGTCTGATTGTTAATCTAAGATCAAAAGATGTTAAACACAGGAACTTTCTTTGTCTCCATATACCAATTTCTCCAAACTATTCTGTAGAAGCAGTTATTTATCCTATAGTTTGGGTTCATCACAATTTTTGGCTGTAACTATTATTTTTGTTTGTTTTTAGTAACAAAGAGTGCATTTACCAGATTTTCTTTGATATATTACCTCTGATGATCTTATGATCTGTTCTTATTTAATAGAGCAGTTACTTTGGGCTTAAGTAATCCCAGTAAGACAGTGCATACCTTTGGGCTAATAGTTAATGTTCCTTCTATAGTCAACAAAAGAGTCTGAAATGCAGTACTTGGGTGCAATCTCCAAAATGACAGAATGATCTCTGTTTGTTTCCAAGGCAAACCATTCAATATCACAGTAATCCAAGTCTATGCCCCAACCAGTAATGCTGAGGAAGCTGAAGTTGAATGGTACTATGAAGACCTACAAGACTTCTACAATTAACACCCTATAAAGATGCCCTNCTATGAACAAAGCTAGTGGAGGTGATGGAATTTCAGTTGAGCTATTTCAAATCCTAAAAGATGATGCCGTTAATGTGCTGCACTCAATATGCCAGCACATTTGGAAAACTCAGCGGTGGCCACAGGGCTGGAAAAGGACAGTTTTCACTCAAATTCCTAAGAAAGGCAATGCCAAAGAATGCTCAAACTACCACACAATTGCACTCATATCACATGCTAGCAAAATGATGCTCAATATTCTCCAAGCCAGGCTTCAACAGTACATGAACTGTGAACTCTCAGATGTTCAAGCTGGATTTAGAAAAGGAAGAGGAACCAGAGATCCAACTGCCAACATTTGCTGGTTCATCAAAAAAGCAAAAGAGTTCCAGAAAAACATCTACTTCTGCTTTATAGACTATGCCAAACCTTTGACTGTGTGNGACAGTACATGAACTGTGAACTCTCAGATGTTCAAGCTGGATTTAGAAAAGGAAGAGGAACCAGAGATCCAACTGCCAAAATTTGCTGGTTCATCAAAAAAGCAAAAGAGTTCCAGAAAAACATCTACTTCTGCTTTATAGACTATGCCAAACCTTTGACTGTGTGGATTACAACAAACTGGAAAATTCTTCAAGAGGTGGAAATACCAGACCACCTGACCTGCCTCCTGAGAAATCTCTACGCAGGTTAAGAAATAACAGTTAAAACTGGACATGGAACAACAGGCTGGTTCCAAATAGGGAAACAGTACGTCAAGGCTGTATATGCAGAGTACATCATGTGAAATGCTGGACTGAATGAAGCACAAGCTGGAATCAAGATTGCCAGAAGAAATATCAATAACCTCAGATATTCAGATGACACCACCCTTATGGAAAAAAAAAAAAAAAAAGCAAAGAAGAACCAAAGAGTCTCTTGATGAAAGTGAAAGAAGAAAGTGAAAAAGTTGGCTTAAAACTCGACATTCAGAAAACTAATATTATGCCATTTGTTCCCATCACTTCACGGCAAATAGATGGAAAAACAGTGGAAACAGTGAAAGACTTTATATTTTCCAGCTCCAAAATCACTGCAGATGGTGACTTCAGCCATGAAATTAAAAGAGGCTTGCTTCTTGGAAGAAAAGCTATGACAAACCTTGATAGCATATTAAAAAGCAGAGGCATTACTTTGCCAACAAAGGTCCGTCTAGACAAAGCTGTGGTTTTTCTAGTAGTCATGTATAGATGTGAGAGTTGGACTATAAAGAAAGCTGAGCACCAAAGAATTCATGCTTTTGAACTGTAGTGTTGGAGAAGATTCTTGAGAGTCACTTGGACAGTAAGGAGATCCAACCAGTCCATCCTAAAGGAAATCTGTCCTGAATATTCATTGGAAGTATTGATGCTAAAGCTAAATCTCCAATATTTTAGCCATCTGATTTGAAGAATTTACTAATCTGAAAAGACCCTGATGATGAAAAAGACTGAAGGTGGGAGGAGAAGGGGATGACCGAGGATGAGATGGTTGGATAGCATCACTGATTCAATGGACATGAGTTTGAGTAAACCCCAGGAGTTGGTGATGGGTAGGGAGGTCTTGGTGCTGCAGTCCATGGGGTTTCAAAGAGTTGAACACGACTGAGCGACTGAACTGACTAAAATGAACTATAGTCTTCTGTGTACCCTCAGTTTATTTTCTGAATTGATAGAGGAAAACAAAAAGATGTGATTTCTTCTTAGCATTGTATAACTTCATATAAAAATTTATAAAGAAATCCAGAAACATTTACATGATTTCGGGTCTGTTCTGAATAATATGGCCTAATGTCATCGTGCATGCTTTAAAAATTGGATTTTTCAATCAGTCTCATAGTTACAACTCAGGAATGATACAGACAAAATGATTTGGTAATTTCTTATTATATTAAAATTTTGTATCAGATATTAGAGTAAAACATAAAGAACTGATATAATTTAAATTATATATATATACACACATATATATATATTTAGTTAGATTAGCCCACATTTCTCTAATTACTATCATCCTTTGTCCAGTAAAATCAAACAGAAAATTCAATCAAAAGGAACATTCTCTGGAGGGTGATTCATAATAAAATCTATTTTTTCTGTATCCATCTTAAAGAAAAAAACACATAGCCACAGAAGATGAGATATTCAAGTCTACTTACTGGAACGCAGTAATAGGATAAGCATGGAAACCAGATTAAAAAAGCTTTTAAAACTATAGTCATTTTTCTTCATTATTTTTTAATGTAATACCAAGGAATAGATTTAGTTTTCGCAATGGTGAATTATTAAAACTAAGGGAAGTTCAAGTTCTCTTCTTGATAATGGGTGTGTGTATTTTCTTCAGCAAAATGAGTCAGACTGTGCTGCAATTTCTCCAGGTACCACACTAAATTTGAAGGACCAGGTAGGTGGCTTTAATGATTTTTCGTATTCTTTTTGCACCTTGTCTCTTTTCCTTTTTGTTTTTCTTTGTTTTTTTTTTGTCTCTAGGGCATTTTTTTGTTTATTAAATGGTACTATATAAAAAGTTATACTTTTAAAAACTAAAGAAAGTCAACTGAGGAATGTTAATTGGAAGGATTGATGCTGAAGCTCTAATACTTTGGCCACCTGATGCAAAGAGGTGAGTCATTGGAAAATACCCTAATACTGGGAAAGAATGAAGGCAAAAGGAGTAGGGGGTGAGAGAGAATGAGATGGTTAGATACCATCACCAACTCAGCGGATGTGAATTTGAGCAATCTCTAAGAGATAGTGGAGGAGAAAGAAGGCTGTGATGCTGTAGTCCACAGTCACAGAGTCAGAAATGACTTAGCAACTGAAAAACAACCACGACTAAAATGTAATATTGATTTTGAAGCAAGTAGAGAAAGTGAAAGAATGTGTTAATTGTTCAGTCGTGTCTGACTCTTTGTGACCCCGTGGACCATAGCCAGCCAGGCTCCTCTATCCATGGAATTCTCTATGCAAGAATAGTGGAATGCGTAGCCATTCCCTTCTCCAGGGGATCTTCCTGACCCAAGGATGCAACCTGTGTCTCTTGCATTGGCAGGCAGATACTTTACTGTTTGAGCCACCAGGGAAGCACATAAATAAAGAATAGTGTTTTAAATAAATGTAAAAGATATAAAGTACTAAGGATATTAAGTATGTGGAGAAGTAGAAATCTGACAACACATGTTCTTGAAGGAAAAGAAATTGCTCTAATCACGTTTTTAAGTTTATACAAAAGACGATGGAAATAAATATTCCAAAGGTCTTGCTCTTAACAAACTTGAGGAAAACATGTAATAATAGAAAGAAGAGTTAATTCCCCCAGGGACACCCCTCAAGGAATGGAGGGCAGGAGCCTGTGAACAAGGGATTCACCCACTGAACCCCAGCTTTCTGTTCCTTTGGACTCTTCCAATAATAAACTAAGACATTGCTAGCACTCTTAAACTTTGCTCTTTGTATTATTCTTGTTGATGGGTAATGTTAATTGGCATTTTGTTGACAGTACCATACTTTTTACTTCAAATTTTTACAAAAACATAGAATTTAATGTTTTATTTTTATTTATCTCTAACATGATTTTTTTTCCTGACACATCCTGAGAGCTCAAAAAAGTCCAGAAACACACTCTTAAAAGAAACTTATAATATGAATACCACACATCTTATTGAAGCCTAATCTTAAATATTTAAACTAATTATCAATCTGATTTTCAAATAAACCTGCTTGGTTATCTATACATTCATAGATTCTATTTTGAAGGTTATCAAATTTATGTTTGGTGAGTAAGTCTAGCAGTTACATCTATGCCTCTCAAATCGTCTCACAACTATGGACTTATACAGGACTGTCACAAGACCAGTAAAAAGTGACCTCAGGGATATGAAAGAAAGGACACTTGAATTGGGGTATATAAGAAGGCATATCACAACTTGTTTGATAAAATAACTCCAGTGAAATGTCTATACTTTTACAGCTGAACACTTTGTGCTTGTTTGTTAACAAGCAGTGGGAAAAACCTGATGGTTCAGTGGGTAGAGAATCTGCCTGCAATACAGGAGAGACAGGAGACGTGGGTTCAGTCCTTGGGTTGGGAAGATCCCCTGGAGGAGGAAATGGCAACCCACTCCAGTATTCGTGCCTGAAAAATCCTATGGACAAAGGAGCCTGGCAGGCTGCGGTCTAACATGTGGCAAAGCATTGGACATGACTGAGTGACTAAGCACATACACACATAGCAAATCAGTCTGGAAGAGTAAAACCACAAATCCTGACTCAAGTAATATTTTAAAAAACTGAATCTCAGAAATCTCCAGTGATCCAAGAAGATTTTGTAAAACAATCAAACCAAAAAGACAACTTTATCACTCACTATAAATAGCCTTGACAAGTTATTTCTGTTTATTTAAACTTTTAATATTTTTTAAATTTTGCTATATTAAAATGAGATTATGATTACTAAGGTTCTTAGCATCTAGAAAACATATTTTTTTCACTTGTATAGAATATAGAACAGCAGATGTTACCGTTTGCATTATGCATGCTTAATTTTTCATATACTTAGAGTAAACTCATTCTTGCTCAAAGTGTATTATCTTTTTTTCTTCTAGAAATTCATTATTTAAGCATATATTTATGGAACCTATTGGAAATGATGTGATAAGATGATAGGGAAAAGATAGCATTAGTGAAATTTTATCTTACCCTTAGATCATTGGTAAAAAAAGAGTAGAAACTTCTTTCATTTAGTATACACTGTGTTATAACTTACTGAGTAGTATATTTTTCTTTGAATAAACTTCCATACAAAGGTTTTATCTTTCTTTAGAGTATATTAAAAAGCCTTCCTCAATTTTCTGTAATTCTTTTCCCTAGTTTTTCCTCTTTCTTTTTTTTACCAACAATATATTAATTCAGTTCTCATGGCCTGAAACATGCACTATGTTTTTAAAATATTTTTATTTTGTACTGGAGTATAGCTGATTAACTATGCTGTGATAGTTTCAGGTGAACAGGGAAGGGAATCAGTGATATATATACTTGGAACCATTTTCCCCAAACTCTCCTCCCAGCCAGGTTGCCACATAATATTGAGCAGAGTAGAACATACACTATTATAAAAGCTTTCAGGCAAAGTATTTGCCTTTCATCTTTTCTTTCTTTCTTTTTTTTTTTTTTAACATGTTCAATAAATTGATGTTAACTTTATTTTTTTTATTAATTTTTATTTTTTAGTTTGTTTTGCTTTACAATACTGTACTCTTTTTGCCATACATTGACATAAATCAGCCATAAGTGTACCTGAGTTCCCAATCCAGACCCCCTCCCTTCCCTCTCCCTCCCCACATCTGTTTCAAGTCTGTCATTCAGCCACTGAATAAACCTCTAAACATTGCTCTTTTGGTGTCAAAAAGTTTAACATTACATACAAATAAATTACTACTTAAGAAAAAGAGTTGGACACCTCTGAGCAACTGAACTGAATGAAGAAAAACCATTCAAGATCCTNCCCTCTCCCTCCCCACATCTATTTCAAGTCTGTCATTCAGCCACTGAATAAACCTCTAAACATTGCTCTTTTGGTGTCAAAAAGTTTAACATTACATACAAATAAATTACTACTTAAGAAAAAGAGTTGGACACCTCTGAGCAACTGAACTGAATGAAGAAAAACCATTCAAGATCCTTGCCATTTAAGTTATCATTCTTTTCTTTTCTCCTTTTAAATCTTCTAATATATATATTTTTTAGCTATTTAGTAATACTAGATGATCTTTTGTTATATTTTGTATGTATATCCACCTGGCCATAAGGTTGCCATTGCTTGTAAGCATTATCTTCTCTTTGGCTTCCCTTGTGGCTCCATGGTAAAGAAACCATCTGCCAATGCTAGAGACGTGGGTTTGATCCTTGGGTCAGAAACGTCCCCTGGAGAAGGAAATAGCAACCCACTGAAATATTCTTGCAAGGGAGGATATCCTGTGGACATAGAAGCCTGATGGACTATTGTCTATGGGGTCCCAAAAGAGTCAGATATGACTTGCTGACTAAACGGTAATGATCTTTTCATTCCTAAAACTGAAGTAATACAGCTTTGTTGACTATGCTAAAGCATTTGACTGTGTGTATAGCAACAATCTGTGGAAAATTCTTCGAGATGGGAATACCAGACCACCTTAGCTGTCTCCTGAAAAAAAACATGTATGCAGGTCAAGAAGCAGTAATTAGAACTGGATATGGAACAATGAACTGGTTCAAAATTGAGAGAGGAGTGTATCAAGGTGTATATTGTCACCCTCCTTACTTAACTTCTATGCAGAGTATATCATGTGAAATGCCAGGCCAGATGAATCACAAACTGGAATCAAGACTGCAGGAAGAACTATCAACTTCAGATATGCAGAAGATACCACTCCAATGGCAGAAAGTGAAGAGCAATTAAAGGGCCTCTTGATGAGGGTGAAGAGGAGAATGGAAAAGTTTGCTAAACCGCAACATTCTAAAACTAAGATCAAGGTATGCGGTCCCAGCACTTCAAGACAAAGGTAAGAAGTGAAAACAGTGAGAGATTTTCTTTTCTTGGTCTCAAAAGACACTGCAGACAGTGACTGCAGCCATGAAATTAAAAACACTTGTTCCTTGGAAGGAAGCTATGATAAACCTAGACAGTGGATTCAAAAATGGAGATATCACTTTGCCAAAAATGTCTGTATAGTCTAAGCTGTGGTGTTTCCAGCCGTCATGTACAGATATAAGAGCTGGAACAGAATAATTGAAACTTTTAAAATGTGATGCTGGAGAAGATTTTTGACAGTCCCTTGGATGGCAAAGTGATAAAACCATCAGTCCTAAAGAGGGAATTCAAATCTGAACAATCATTTGAATGACTGATACTGAAGCTGAAGCACCAATATTTTGGTCACCTGATTCGAAGAGTCAACTCATTGGAAAAGACTCTGATGCTGGGAAAGATTGAAGGCAGGAGGAGAAGGGGGCAACAGAAGATTAGATGGCTGGATAGAATCACCAGTTCAACGAACATGAGTTTGAGCAAATTAAAGAAGATAGTGAATGACAGGGAAGCCTGGTGTGCTGTGGTCCATGGGGTTAGGTCGTGGAGAGTCAGACATGACTTAGCAACTGAACAGCAATAGGGTCTCAATCTGATTGGATGCCCTTACCTCATACTGCAGGGAGAAAAGAGATATAGTTATTAAGGACTTACCAATATCATATTTACTGACCTATATTTTCTTTATTCCATTCATAGCATTAAATATGGTGTTTCAGTTCAGTTCAGTTCAGTCGCTCAGTCATGTCCGACTCTTTGCGACCCCATAAATCGTAGTACGCTAGGTCTCCCTGTCCATCACCAACTCCCAGAGTTCACCCAAGCTCATGTCCATCGAGTCGGTGATGCCATCCAGCCATCTCATCCTCTGCTGTCCCCTTCTCCT
>SJYA01000940.1:123244-208810 GCA_006410615.1 Neotragus moschatus | reverse complement strand
ATCTACATACAGAGTTAAAGAATGTAAATATTGGATCTTTTCCCTCAGGGAGAAAAAAAGGTCTTTGTTTGATTTGTTGACTTGATGTTTTAAACAGTAGAATTATATTAAAATATGAATTGACTGCTATATTTTGGAGAATAAACACAACCTGAAACAAAAGGTACTATCCTGAGTTTATTATTACTTGACAAATGGAGATTCATCTGACAGATTCTAATCAGGACAGCCATCTCCTCATGGCATAACTGCTGAGGCTGGAGGATGACATTTTATTAAATTCAGATGCTTGTGGATTGTCAGCACTTATTTTGCTTGTATGTTTTGCAGCTTTCAGTGTTATTGATCATGAAATTTTAATATAATGCTTGGAAACGTATGCCTGCATTTCAAGAGCAGCCTAGATTGATTTAGGCCTTAGCCACCCCCAAGAGAGTAGTCAACAATGTTTTGTGTATAATTCTTTCTTTCCTCTTTGCTTCTTTTTTTTTTTTCTCTCTCTCTTCTGATCCTCCCTCAACTAATTCTTCCTTCGTTTTATTCCTAAAAACAAAGTATGCAGGTGAATGAAAGAAAGGTCCAAAATCTGGCCTGGTTTAATTTCCAACACACAAGCTATTCTAGATATTCATATTTGGAAAGGTTTATGTAACTCACTAGTATTTACCTATATTTAAATATCTCTACACTTGCCACTTTTCCTGGGTTTTATATAACTTTGTAACATAATCAAATTTATTATGTCAGGTCATACAAATAAAAACAAAATTCTATTAATTCATTTAAATGACTTTATAGTAAAGTCATTTTATTTTACATTTTGGCAGAAATAGCAAATTTAAATTTCATAATTTTAGGCTTTATGTAGGTATTTAGTGGCCTTTTGAATGATATCTTTTCCTGTAGAGCTATGAAGTCAGTTTTCTTTTATTTTGCCTCCTCCTCTCCACATTGCTGTTGGTAAAGGAGGGAAACTGCCTGTCTTTACTTGTGTTGGTCTTATAATAAGATTGAAAGTCTGTACTAAATACATTGATTTTTTTTTTCACCAACAAGTTGATTACTGCAATTCTTTGTTTGCTGGCCACTTTTCAACTACTATATCAAATTTCAGTATGTACAAATCTGAGCCACCAGCCTGGTGATCTGCAACCACATATATGGGGCAAGCAGAATCAGCTTAAGTCCTTTCATTCAGTTTCATGTAGAAAGGTTTTAGTAAGGATGATAATCTTTTTGATAAAAAAATTTATATCTTTAACTATAGCAAAGCATTTTCAATACCATATCCCCATAGCAGTGAATAAGTTGCAAAAATCACAGATGCAAAGTCATCCCAGTCTATAAATTAACTACAAGGGTTCTAGTGACCAAATCCAAGTTTAATTAGTATGGAGAAATCTGGTTAAGGGGACCTCCCTGGTGGTCCAGTGGTTGAGAATCTGCCCTTCAATGGAGGGGACGCAGATTCAATCCCTGGTCAGGGGAACTAAGATCCCACATGCTTCAGGGCATCTGAGCCTATGAGCTGCAACTAGAGCCCCAATGCCATGCCACAACTAAGATCCATTCAACATTCAGAAAACAAAGATCATGGTATCCGGTCCCATCCCGCCATGGGAAATAGATAGGGAAACAGTGGAAACAGTGTCAGACTTTATTTTGGGTGGCTCCAAAATCACTGCAGATGGTAAATGCAGCTATGAAATTAAAAGAGGCTTACTCCTTGGAATAAAAGTTATGACCAACCTAGATAGCATATTCAAAAGCAGAGACATTACTTTGCCGACCAATGTACATCTAGTCAAGGCTATGGTTTTTCCAGTAGTCATGTATGGATGTGAGAGGAGGACTGTGAAGAAGGCTGAGTGCCAAATAATTGATGCTTTTGAACTGTGGTGTTGGAGAAGACTTTTGAGAGTCCCTTGGATTGCAAGGAGATCCTATCAGTCCATTCTGAAGGAGATCGGCCTTGTGGTTTCTTTGGAAGGAATGATGCTAAAGGTGAAGCTCCAGTACTTTGGCCACCTCATGCAAAGAGTTGACTCATTGGAAAAGACTCTGATGCTGGGAGGGATTGGGGGCAGGAGGAGAAGGGGACGACTGAGGATGAGATGGCTGGATGGCATCACTGACTCGATGAACGTGAGTCTGAGTGAACTCCGGGAGTTGGTGATGGACAGGGAGGCCTGGCGTGCTGCAATTCATGGGGTCGCAAAGAGTCGGACATGACTGAGCGACTGAACTGAACTGAACTGAAGCTGGTTAAGAATTGCACTGTGAATATACCACATGAGAGGAACTGCTCCAAGTAAGTGACATGTGTGAGGAGCATTAGTGTGTCTGATAAATTACTTTTCATTGCATGTAATGAATAAATAAATGAATGAAAGAAAGAAATTATGAGTAACATATCCTAGAGAAAATTGGAATCTGTTCTAAACAGAAGAAAGACAATCTATTTTTGTGTACATACATATACATTTCTCTGTATATATGTATATGCACACGTATCTATCTATATAATAGACATATAACTTTAAAAAGATATTTTTGAAATAAAATAATTATTGAATGTTTATGTGATAGATTACTATATCAATAAATGAAGGAAAAATTCTGAAATATTTTCATCTAGTATGCAAAGTAGCTAATACATCTGTCATACACAGAATAGTTTAATTTTTAATGAAAATGTAAATTTACTATTATATAACTAGGGAAAATTAAATTCAGGTGGCTTTATAAGTCATAAGAAAAATATCTCTTAGAGAGAAAAACATACAAAGTCTGACTCTTTGATATATATTTTGACACCTAGAAAGTAAACATATAATATTCATAAAACATATAAAACATTGTAATTACTAGGCTATGGCAAAACCAATACACTAAAAATCCCTTTTCTGTAATTCTGAAATCCAGGAAAGCTTAGAAACCAAAGAATTTTGCTTTTATCTACCTATCTATTTGATAGCTAAATTACAGCCAAATTGATCCACTATAAACTCTTAAGAGTAAAATCTAACTTTGACTGAATGTATATGTTTATCGGTATTCACTTATTCCAATTTGATAGTACTAGTACTTACTTATCCACTTAATAGGACTATTCATATGTATTGCTCCAAACTTATTAATCTATTGCATTACTTATTGCTGTTCCTGAATCCACTGGGTTGTAACAAATATTACAAATATGTAATGTTTTCACTATATTACATTTATGAGCAGATTATGTGTCTAAAGCAGATCTGAATTCTGAAACAGCTTCTGTGGACCTGTAGAGTGTTAATGGCATTGTATGATGGTATTTTTTTAAATTCATTCATTTATTCAATAAATATATATTTTGTACCTATTGTCTCACAAGGAACAGTCTAGGTACTGGAAAAACAAATAGACCTCAAATAACTTACAGGTTAAAAGAAAACAGACATATGAACAGAAATGCATTTAACCGTGGCAAGTACTAGGGGAGGGAAACAATGAAAGTTTTGGGAAGTCCTTAACATTACCTTTGGGACAGGGGATGATGGGGAGGCCCTTTCAAGTAGGGAAAATACCTCAGGAGAACCAAAATCTAGACTGAGTCAGATGTGCTAATTGGATCTAATCAGACCAAATATGGGTGTTGGTGCTCAGATAAGGATAATCCAGTTCCCAACTAGATGAGTCAGATAAGAACGTAAGGAGTGAAAGAGAAAAATGAAAAGACATAAGCAAAAAGTAGAGATGTATAATTTATTCAGAAGATTCAAGAAAGCTCATGTAGAATTTTATGCAAGAGCTGATACAACTGCTTCAATGATATTGATTTTTTTTCACTAAATAATTGATTGGAAGGGGATAAACCCAGGAAATATCAGAGATGTTAGCTGGTGATTGTTGTATTAATAAAAATAAGAATAGATAAAGTCTTTATATAAGATGGTGGTCTGTGAAACTGTCCTCCTTTAAAGAATTTTCAAATTTATGTACTCCTTGCCATGTTTTTACAGAGTGAAGTAAGCCAGAAAGAAAAACGCCAATACAGTATATTAATGCATATATATGGAATTTAGAAAGATGGTAATGATAATCCTGTATGTGAGACAGCAAAAGAGACACAAATGTATAGAACAGTCTTTTGGACTCTATGAGAGAGGGAGAGGGTGGGATGATTTGGGAGAATGGCATTGAAACATGTATAATATCATATATGAAATGAATCACCAGTCTAGATTTGATGCATGATACTGAATGCTTGGCAAAAAAGTAATTAACCTCCAACTAAAATAAATAAATTTATATTGTTTAAAAAATGTTCTTAACTTTTGATTATAAGTTGAAGTAAATGCAACTGATGTTAATGGTTGATATGTACAATTCTGAGCAGTACATACCCATGACCACAAGGAAAGAGAAAGCCCAAATTAGGCTGATAATTTATAAAAATATTTATAAAATATTTTTAGTATTTTAAAGTACTTTCACTTTTAACAAGGCATAATGAAATGAAAACTGTACCTTGCAATTTTTCCTTATATTCTGTTCTTTTTTCCTTTGTGACTAGGTCAGCAACCATGGCATAAAAGAGTTTCTTTAATGTTGCTGAAAAAGGTTTGAAGCTAAGTGTAAGCTTCATGAGACTTTAATCTATTTTGTTCAAGCAAAACAAAATAAAATTTGTTCCTCTTACATTACATGTATTCAAATATATTTGCAGAATGCATGCATGAATAAATTAATAAATACTAAGGAATAAAGAATAGAGGATGGGAGATCTGCTTTGTTATAAGTTTGGTTTCAATTGTTGTTAATCTAAACCCAAATTTTAATCTAAACCCAGATTTTAATCTAAACCCAAAAAACAAATAACTTCATAATTTTGTTTCTTATTTGTTCTTCTCCCATTCTACTATTATAAGTGGAATATCTGTCATTAATATTATATACTTAGAGTTATTTCTGTTTTATTGACTATGAGAAAGCCTTTGAATGTGTGGATCACAATAAACTGTGGAAAATTCTGAAAGAGATGGTAATACCATACCACCTGACCTGCCTCTTGAGAAACCTATATGCAGGTCAGAAAGCAACAGTTAGAACTGCACATGGAACAACAGACTGGTTCCAAATAAGAAAAGGAGTATGTCCATCCACCTCTTAGGAAATACTTAATATCCAAGTATTTTTCAACATTCTAAGAAAAATAAATGAAGGAAATAACTGTGGTAATCTATTATAAGCAAACTCTACAAGAATTACTAATCCCTTTATATCTTTTATTTCATTAAACTCTCAAATATTTTAACTTGGGTTTAGTTTTTCCTCCTTATGGATATGATTTATTAAGATATACAGACAATATAATTGCTCCACTTTCTTGTAACATCCAACACAAACACTTGCTTCCTTAAATTCTCCCCTAAATCTTGGTAACTTAAGTCCAAATCCCACACCAAACTATTTTGAATATCCTCTAACTAAGATACCTCACAATTGCACATGATGTGCCTTCTCTCCCACTGAAATGAGTGCATTCAAATGCAGGTATGTTGTTGGTAATCTTTGGTCACTGATACATGTAAAATTCAACCAAGTACATTTTTATGAACCATCTGACATTAAATAATTAGTTTGATAGTTACAGGTGGTTAGGTTTTCACTCACAGTAATTTGTTTGGCCTTATGAAAATCCAGTTTATTTGACTCTAAATAGTAAGTATTTTCTTCTCATGCTCTACTTCCTCCACTTCTTCCTCCTCCTTTTTTTTTTTTTCCCTAAAAGGCAACAAAGGTTGCATGTTAGCTCTAAGTACTGTTTCGGTTTTCCTCCAGCTTTATTGAGGTATAATCAGTGTACAATAATACTGCAGATAGTCAGTGAATACAATTTGGGGAGTTTGGAAAAAGCATTCACCCATGATACTGGCATCATAACAAGGAATTTGCCTTCTTGACAAATTTTTAAGTATGCAATACACCTGGCATGCTGAATTTTATGGGGTCGCAAAGAGTCAGACATGACTTAGCGACTGAACAACTATGTCATACAGTACATCTTTGAAACTTATCTTGCATAATTGTAAATGTATACTCATTGAATTATTAAAATCTAATATATTCTTTATAAAATATTCTATTTGACTAAAGCTAGATAAACTATTTATTACTCATCTATTTGCATTACACTTCATTTTCTGTATGGATATTTTGAAAAAAGGCAGCTTAAGATAAATGCCAAAAGCAAGGAATGCATTGCTGGTTGGGGTTAAGAGTGTCCTCAAGATTTCCACAAAATGACTTTAAAGCCCCCAGAGTGAAAGGTCAATGAATCAAGTAGTGGCACATAAACCATTATGGCCACGCTCTCAGGCTCTGCATGATCAGGGGTCAATCTCAGATTTGTAATAAATCACACAGATTAATTTGAGACTACGCCCACTATCTTTTGACTGTATAAATCTTACGTGAGTGGTTCCATTAATTGAAAACAAAAACAATGAAGAAAAAGTCTGTAAACCAAGACAAAAATACTTTTTCCTCAAAAGTAACCATTATTTTGTGATCTTCCAAATTGCAGAAGAAAAATAGGAAATCCATTTATCTAAAAAGCAGTTTCTTGTGAAATGCACTAGAGAAAGCTATATCTAAGAAGGGAATATTTTGCAACACTCTGGCACCACATAAAACAAGGAGAGAGTGAGTGGCTCTCAGTGAGTGGCTCCATTTGGAAGGTGGAGAAATTTTCCTTTGATTCCTCTTGTAACTCCTACTTTGCTTACTTTTCAGACCAAGGTTCAGTTATGCTTTCACTTATAATGGACCTAAGAAAAATCAAAATGCAAAACCCTGTGTGTCTGCACTTTTCTTTATATTCATATTTTTCAGAGCTTAACTTCAATATGTGATTAGGTAAGTGTCTTTGAATGTTACAGAATTATGCCCTTCTAAAGTTACTACGATTATAAACTTAAAAATATATATATATTATATAGACCAAAGCCTTTATTTTTTATTACTCTAGAAAGTAAGTGGTTAACTAATAAACCAACTTTTAATCATTTAGATTCAACTATAAAAACTTTATCAACCATTAATTCCTCTTATATATCATCCTTTGCTCAGTCCCTTAAACAATATTTTCAGCTTTTTACAAAGTGCTGTTTAAGAAAACTAAGAAACACAGTTTCTAATTGATTTTCAGTAGTAACATCAAATAGTTTGATCAAACAGGTTTAAAATATGTGGCAAAAGCATTGAGATAATAGTATTCTAAACTATCATCACCACAGAATAAAGCACAATAAATTTTCCATTTGTTGTTGTTGCTCAGTTATGTTTGATTCTTTGCAACCCCATGGACTGTATGTAGCATGCCGGGCTTTCCCATCCTTCACTATCTCCTAGAGTTTGCTCAGACTCATGTCTATTGAGTCAATGATGCCATTCAACCATCTCATCCTTTGTCATCCCCTACTCCCCTAATCTGTAAAAGCCTAGTGAAAAATTTCAAAGCCATCCAGATCATAAAGCAGTTTTAGATCCTTAAACCTGGGCTGCTACTGCTGTGAGAGTGAGAGATACAGACAGTGAAAAAGAGAGAGGACCCTAAAATATGCTTGTGGAGTCAATGTTACCCCTTAGTTGCATTTTTACTCTCTGTGCTTAGGTAATACACTATTAAGTCTTTGCTAATTTTCAAAGGGATTTACCTATAATTGTACAAATTCCCTTTGCCGAGTAAGGTCCGTTTAGTCAAGGCTATGGTTTTTCCTGTAGTCATGTATGGATGTGAGAGCTGGACTGTGAAGAAGGCTGAGCATCGAAGAATTGATGCTTTTGAACTGTGGTGTTGGAGAAGACTCTTGAGAGTCCGTTGGACGGCAAGGAGATCGAACCAGTCCATTCTGAAGGAGATCAGCCCTGGGATTTCTTCGGAAGGAATGATGCTAAAGCTGAAACTCCAGTACTTTGGTTACCTCATGCAAAGAGCTGACTCATTGGAAAAGACTCTGATGCTGGGAGGGATTGAGGGCAGGAGGAGAAGGGGAAGACCGAGGATGAGATGGCTGGATGGCATCACTGACTCGATGAACGTGAGTCTGTGTGAACTCCGGGAGTTGGTGATGGACAGGGAGGCCTGGCGTGCTGCGATTCATGGGGTCGCAAAGAGTCGGACACGACTGAGCAACTGAACTGAACTGAACTGAAATGAACCTAACACTTGCTACCAATATATAATTAGCTTTTAAATATTTAATACCTCAAGAGATCACACAGATAATTAAGTTATTTTGAGAAAAAACTATTTCAAGTCAAAATACAAATATTGTCTCATAGTAATCCTGACTTTCTTAATTATTAAATAATAAAAATTGCATGGGCTCTAGAATTATATATTAATCTTATTTATCCACTCTCCCTTACTTTCCAGAATGAGCCTCCCAGAGTCTAATGAAAGTTGAAAAAGCTGGAGGAAGGAGACTGCATTAGTCAGGGTTTTCCAGAGAAGCAGAACTAATATAAAAATTTATTGTAGAAATTGGCTCACATAGGCTGGAGAACTAGAAAAGTCAGTGGCGTAATTCAGTCCAATTCCAAAGGCATGACAGCCAGAAGCTACGGTGTCCAAAGGCAGTAAAAGATAGACTTTTACAGCTGGAGAAGAAAGGTAATTCATCCTTCCTTCCCTTTTTTGTTCCATTTAAACTCTTAAAGGATTGGGTGAGTTACATTGGTGAGAGTGGATCTATTTACTCAGTCCACCACTTCAAAAGCTAATCTCCTTTAGAAGCACTTTCACAGGCACACCAGAAATCATGAAAGTGTGTTTGACTGGCTATCCCTTAACTCAGTCAAGCTGGCACTCACACACACACACACACACACACACACACACACACAAATATCTCAGAGAAGCTACGAAATGTCAAAGGACTTAGTTTTCCCCAAAGTTTAAAAAAAAAATTCCTAGATAAAAACATAGACCATGGTAAAGATAGTTTCAAGAGACATTTCTATGAGGGACCACTAAAGGTAAAGTAGATGGAGCCTCACCATTTAAGACTCTGAAGAAATATTCCGAAAGTGTTTTTCTTTTTCTCTTAAAGATAATGTAAACTTTTTATTCTATTAACTCTATAATGTAATTTAAATAATATAACTTTAACCAAACATATTTCAAATTACTCATTCTCAAGTGTTTTAGGTTTATATATAATACTACTTTGCCATGTTTATAAATTTTATATGTTTGGTTCAGTTAAAAAGACTAATAGTCTTGTCACGTTCAACAACTGAGAAATTTCAAAATACTGATATCATAATATTTCAGAAATATTACAGACTTTCCAAGTAAGTGGAAACAATGACAAATATTCATCCTATTACTTTTGATCTATAACAAAATAATTTCTACAGAGATGTACAGAGTGATGCCAAAGTGTTGGCATAGGGCAAATTTTTTTGTTCTTCTTAATAGAAATCACAAAAAGTATATTTTCTTGATGTGAAGTCAAAGGGCCTGTCATTCACAGCTTGGAATTTCAAGGAAATAGTTCCAAACAAATGTTTCTAAGAAGAAACTTAACTGCTAATGGAATGAATTTAACTACAGATTCTATAATTTTTTATCTCAAGGAAACAATCTTTCTTCTATTAAAATTTTTGTGATCTGGTTATAGAAAACATATTATCCAAAAAGCAGCTTGTATTTAAAAAAAAATAATTGCAACAGTTGGTTGGAGGTATCCTCATCAGTTAATTTGACATTAAAAATTGGAATATTTACTAGTCCTCATCTGAAAGGGATGGGAATACCAGACCACCCGACCTGCCTCTTATTTAACTTATATGCAAAGTATATAATGAGAAACCCTGGGCTAGATGAAGCACAGGCTAGAATCAAGATTGCCGGGAGAAATATCAATAACCTCAGATATGCATATGACACCACATTTATGGCAGAAAGTGATGAACTAAAGAGCCTCTTGATAAAAGTGAACGAGAAGAGTGAAATAGTTGGTGATGGACAGGGAAGCCTGGCATATGCTGCAATTCATGTGGTCACAAAGAGTTGGACAAGACTGAATGACTGAACTAAACTTGTCTTCATAAATGTTATTATTCTAAATATAAGTGAGACCAATAAAATGGCTATTTTACTTTCACTCATCCAAATATAAGGTCAGAAACAGTTTAAACATATTTACTCAATGAGTTGTGTAAGCCTGATACTCAACATATTAAAGTGCATAGTTTGAGGCTGTGATCGATTTGACAAAGAATGAACAGTTAGGGACACTAGTGACAATAGAATAACTTTTCCTTGAGATTTGCCAATTTATTCCTGTCACTTCAAATGTATTTATATACTAAGATTACTGAATTTTGAATTTTAAAATAACAACACCATACACACACACACATACACACACACACACAATTTCAATCACTTGAGTTTTGTAAATTTTTTAAAAATTATTTTATACCCCCATAAAGTACAAGATTGTCTGACATATTTATTATGTGCTAATTCACTTGCCCATTCTTGTGATGATTTTTAACAGGAAAAAGTTCTACTATTTTAACCTAGTCTCTAGGTAAAATCAGTACTCCACCACATGTGCATTATTTTTATCCCTTAGCTTTGGACACTTCCTGAAAAATCATTGTATCCTCCAGTTTAAGAGGCACAACCTGAGGTTATATTGAAGTTTACTTTTGTAAAGTGCAAAGATTTCTTGTGACAGAGTGGTCACTGCTATACATTAACAAACATTTAAGAATTATAAACACCATAGTGTTTATGAATGATATTTTTCTAAGATTTGTATGCAAAAAATATGCACTTATGGAATAAAGTGGCAATTTTTAAAATATGTTTCAATCAATAACTGTAATGAAAACAGAAGTTTGTGTTGGTATGTGTAGTTATTGAGCTAAATTAGGAGGAGTGCCAACAGAATCATAAATTCTTCTAAACATTAAGTCCAGAATAGCTAGTAAGTCAATGAAAGCTATTTAACTACTGATTGGCCTTACTTTTAATCAGTGAATGAATTAAGTTGTGTTATAAAAATAGTTGTTATGATATAATAGGGAGGTTTTAGTGGACAAGAAATATTTTTTCAAACAATTCAGTATAAAATTCCAGTCAAACTAAAGTTTATAAATTTATAGTCTTCAAAATTTATTGGATAGTGACTTGCAATAAGAAAAAACAACACATGCTTTATGTGTTTGATTCTTAAAATTGTATAAAATATTGTGAAAAAATATTTTTTAGATATATTTATAAATTAAAATTTATAATTTATTAGCTTAGTTTATTTAGGTATATTCTTAAATCTAAGATTACCCATACCTCTTCATGCTTTCAACTCATGACACTTTCTTTCCACAGCTCTTAGATTTATTTATGGTTTGCAGGTTTTCAAAAAGGAGTTCAAGAGTGGAAAATGATAAATGATCATAAAAGTAATTCCTAGAGAGAAGCTAGGGGGAAATTACTTTTCTTTTCATGTATTTGGGAATCATTGTTTTAATTTGGGCATTACAAAGCAAAATTATCAGAAATTTCCTAACAAAAGTGTTTATTGCTTTACTTTTATGGTAAAGATTTTAGTTCATGTATTTTAAAATGCATCTCACAAGTAAACAAAAGAATGAAATCCCAAATAAAGTAAAATTAAACATAATGCACAAGTTCAGTTCAGTTCAGTCGCTCAGTCGTGTGCGACTCTTTGCGACCCCATGAACCGCAGCACATCTCACTGTCCATCACAAACTGATGGAAATACACAATAACTCCTACAAAAAACTTTCCACAAAATTAAACTCATATCTGATTTAGTTTTTAACTGCAATCTTTGAGAAAAATAGAGAAAACCAACGAAGATGTTGAGTTATGAAGCAAATGCAATGAAATCAGTAGCTAAGTTTGAGGAAATTCCAAGGGCAAACAGTTAATTAAGAAAAATAATTTCTGAGGGAAGGGGAAAGATGGAAATAGAAGCTACAGATTAAAAGGTAGATAATTTAAATAAATATGAATATATTGTAATCCATCGGCCTTAATTTATTCCTGATTTCAATGAATGGTTGGGAAAAAAAAAAAAAGAAGATGTTTTTGGTAATATGAAAACTGGGCATTTAGTTAATTATTAATTTTATGGTTCTGTTTTGAAAGTAGTCATTTTAGCAATGCATATTTGCATATTTTTCATGAAATAATATGCTATCTAAAATCTACATTTAAAAATATGAGGATGTATGAGATACAGGAGGCTTTGCTATTAGACTACGAAAGTTTAAAATGAATTCATTGGGATTCATTATACTAGTAATAGTATTCTTTATTATCTGTGTGAAATTTTTTATAATAAATGAAAAGCATTTAAAAAGTAATATTAAGACACATCAACTAAACTTAGATAACTGCAGAAAATGAGTATTTTCAAGATTCACAGATAAACTTATTGGTGATAAAAATATAGTGAGTCCAAATGTGATTAATGTTTTGAGACATATTTTGAAGAAATCAAATCAAGTAAGGTAACTTTCTAAAAATATGTATTTAAACTTAATCTTAGAATTAAATAATTTTTGTTTCCTCTTGCAAAAGCATTTGAAACTCTTTTGGTAGAGGTGTCAGTTAAGGGTTTAGGAAGCTTCTGGAAATTCCAGAATTGGGAAGCTTCTAGAAGTTCCTAAAATTATAATCTTGCCTTTATGTTTTGTATACTCCTAGTAGGCACACTGCTACCCAAGGGCTTGGGAACTTCACTCTGCCTAGTCCGACACATGCACCTTCCTCACTGAGCAAACCTGCCTTGGCATAGGTTTTACTTTCTCAGAGAAGCTGGCCACTGTGTTTCCAGGCATGTGTCTTGTGGGAAACTTTTATTTAAGCAAATATTTTATGCTCAGGATTCTAAAGCAAAGTCTAAATATATCACGGGCCAGCAAAAATTGTTCTAAGTGTTGCCTTGAAATCTTAGGGTTATATTAAATTAAGATGTCCCTTCTGACTTTAGCTATAATATGCACAGCAATGGAGTAGTAATTTTGTCATTTTTCAATTAGTTTCAAGCCTTTGGCAATGCCAGGCTTTTCACCCTAAAGTGGTGATCAAAGTTCCAGAATCTGCCTTATTAGATAACTAAATAAATCACTAAAGATGAGGCTAATTATAAAATAAGATTGCCATTCTTTGTGGCCAAATATATGTATAATCTCAACAGACTGGAAAGAAAGAAATTTTAATAAAATATTAAAAACAGGTGACGAATAAATATACATTTTGCTAATGCATTTTCTCCCGGGGTTTCCTCTGAGTGTTGTTAAAGTTGTTTAAGGGAAAAGTCATAAATTTCCTAAGGGATATAATTCCAAAATGTAGCACTAATCTTATTATTAGTAATGTGATCATTGCATTTCAGATTAAGATAGGTTTAAGTCATTTTGCTTTAATGTCAGCCTATCAATTTTTTAGCACTCTATGAGCATTATGCAATTATAGTGAATTATACAATTATGTGATATGAGATGCCTTGGTAGGTTTTATATCTAAAAATGGAATGATTTAATTTGAATTGATTGTTGTTTATATGCCATTTAACTACATGCATGAGCTGATCACATCATAAAGAAAAACTACTTGCTATGGGGGCAATTAAAAAACATTTAGTTTGATATCCAAAGAGCAGTATGCCAATTTAAAAATTCTGGTCTTTAACTCAACATTTGTAAAACTTGTATCTTGACTCCCTGATACAGTGTCTCTGTTAGTCAAATGAGAATAAAAGTTTAATGATACTTATATGCCATATCGAAATATTAAAAGTGACCACAAAAAGAAAAAAGAACTTTTTGAAGCTACAGCTGTAAATTCTAGAAATATTATCTTAATACTTTGCTAAATTTGAATATGCTTACCCTCTGATTCAAAAGTCACTAGTGGCAATCTAATTGCCATATTCAATATTTTCTCCATTAACTTTTTCAATATTCTCCCTGCTGTTTTTGCAATGTAGGTTTCTACTCAGGGAAATTCCCTTCCCCTGGATTCACATTGTCTTGTTTCTATTTCTAGCTCCCTACTGGAAACTTCATTTTATTTCAACTAAGGTGTCCTAAACACCTAGGACAATTTGCCAGCCATGTCTGTATACATTAAAATTCTAATTAATGTGTCCACAGTCTCTACACGGAAGTAAGAAACAGCTCAGAACAGCTCTTTGTGGTAGGCATCACCTTGATTCTGTCATTTCTTCCCTCCCACTCTTTGTGTGTGAACATTTTCCAGGTTTATATTTCTGATTGACTTTTTCTCTCCTAGAGATCCAACCAATCTTCTTTTTCTTCTTAATCAAACTTTTATTTTGTGTTGATGTATAGGTTTCCCTGGTAGCTCAGCTGGTAAAGAATCCACCTGCAATGTAGGAGAGCCCAGTTTGATTCCTGGGTTGCAAAGTTCCCCTGAAGAAGGGATAGGCTACCCATTCCAGTATTATTGGGCTTCCCTGGTGGTTCAGACAGTAAAGAACCTGCCTGCAATGCAGGAGACCTGGGATGGATTGCTGGGTTGGGAAGATCCCCTGAAGGAGGACATGGCAACTCAATCCAGTATTCTTGCCTGGAGAATCCCCATTGACAGAGGAGCTTGAAGGGCTACAGTTCATAGGGTTGCAAAGAGTTGAACATGACTGACCAACTAAACACAGCACAGCACAGCCAATTAACAATGCTGTGATAGTTTCAGGTATACAGCAAAGGGACTCAGTCATGCATATATATGTACATGTATATCACAGACTTAGAGAAGGACAAACTTATGGTTGCCAGGGGGAAAGATGAGGGGGCAGGATAGGGAGTTTGGGATGATCATGTACCCACTGCTATATTTAAAATGGATAACCAGCAAAGACTACTGTATAACACAGGAAACTGCTCAGTGTTATGTGGCAAAGTGGATGTGAGCTGTTTGGTAGAATGAATATGTGTATATGTATGTGAAAAAGGATCCAACCAATCTTACAGTATTTATTATTACATTCAGGAGGATGAGTATCAACACTGCTATCTTTAAACTTAATTTCTCACTTAAATTTTCACTTCATTTTCAACTGACTTCAAGGCATTTCCACAGGAACATTTTAAGTACCTTCAAATACAATATATCTAAAATGGAATTCATCACCCACTCCCCAATTCATGCCTATCCTTCTGATATTCCAAATTAAACACATTTTAATCAGTCACCAGAAAACTTTCAACAAGGCTTAATCATGACCTCTTCTTCATTTCTTTTAGTAAATATGACATTATAAACCAAATATTCTCTATTTATTACCACCCACATGATTTCTGCTTTTTAATTCCTAGTGCTATAAATTTAGCTCTGGATTCCCAGTTTATACATTAAGTTTACTGAAGTAGGTTCTAAATTTGTACTTGCTCTGTTCTTTCTTCTTGGTCAATGCACTGTGAATACAATTTTTAGGACATTTTTCACAAAATGATTTTGTATTACTTTCCTTAATTAAAAAGCCTCAGTAGTGGTCCCAATGCCTTAGTAGTAAACTTTGTCTTGCATGCATGAAATTCTACCCTTGCTTATAATAAACTTTCAAATCCTTTGCAAATATCATAACCGCCCCTCAAAATGAATCCTTTAATACCAACTTGATAAAATAAAAAGCAGAATAAAAAAAAATACCTAGATGTTGTATTAACCAAGGATCAAAGTGATAATATGAAAAGCTAGATGATAAATATGAAAGTGTAAATTAGAAATGATTTACACAGGGTAGTAATGTAAGCACAAGATCCATTTATACTATATTTCAAGCCATGAATCTGAATGTTGAAAGTAGAGAAAGAAAAAATCAGCCTCCAAAGGCTAATGTATAATACCTAGAAATTCCAGTTGTAGTAGATTAAGACTGAGGAAACAAGAGCAAAATGAATCTTAAGTTTTAGTCAAGTAGCCAAAGGGAGAAAAAAAGTAGCATGGAACAAGAACATGACCAGAAAAGGTTTAAAAGTAACAACACAGGAGTGAATTAAGCTGATATGGATGAACATAGACACAGAAATCTGTCTGAAAATTAGGATTAGATAATAAATGAGAAAAAACAAATGGAAAGCCAAATGTAAAAAATTACATAAATTTACAAATAGAAAAACAATATTTAAAGTACAAAATGTAACTTACACTTGACTACACTACAGCTTTTATATTGTGTCATTCATTCCCTTTGATATCAAGAGAAATTTGGTTTAGAATTCAGTTTCTTCTAACTCCAGTGTACATTAGCCTTGTATTCTGCATGTAAACTGCTTAGCATAGTACTGGACAAAAATTAAATCATTAATAAATTAGAGTTGTAAATATTATTTCCCCCTAAATGTCTTAATAGGAAGACTTTCAATATTTAGGTGCACTTTCACTTTCTGTGGCATAACCTCTGTCCAAAAGAAGTAGTCATAAAACTATTTATGTGTCAAAACTTTAATTGCCTGAAAGTAAAGTTATCTGTAATATTTTTCCTATTAAGGATACATAATGATGTATAAGGTCATCTTTCAGCTAATCAGGAAAACTTGTTACATTGTGGAAAACATGATCCTTCATCCTGCTGTGTACCTAAAATGATGGGTCCCTTAATGCTTATGCATTTATGTCAATTGGTTACATGACAAAATCATATAGCACTTTTTTCTTGGACATTAAGAAATCCAGCTTTAGTGACTAACATATAAGAACATGGAAGTTGTCAGCTTTTGGTAACAATTCAAAACTACCCCATTCTTAAAGAATTTTTTTATAAATAATTTTTTTTCTTTTAAGTTTAATTTGTTGCTGTTATTCAGTTGCCAAGTCATCTCTGACTCCTTGTTACCCAATGAAATGCAACATACCAGGCTTCCTTGTTCTTATATTTCCTGGTGCTTGCTCAAATCATGTCCACTGAGTCGGTGATGGTATCTATCCATCTCATATTCTGCCACCCCCTTCTCCTCCTGTCTTCAATCTTTCCCAGTGCAAGGGACTTTTCCAATGAGTTGGCTCTTCCCATCAGGTGGCCAAAGTACTGGAGCTTCAGTTTCCACATAGGCCTTTCCGACGAATATTCAGGGTTGATTTCCTTTACAATTGACTGGTTTGATCTCCTTGCAGTCTGAGGGACTCTCAAGAGTCTTCTCCAGCACTCAAATTAGGAAGCATCCAGTCTTCAGTGCTCAGTTTTCTTATGGGCCAACTCTCAAATCATTCATGATTACTGGAAAAACCATAATTTTGACCATACAGACCTTGTCAGCAAAGTGATGCCTCTTCTTTTAAATATACAGTCTAGGTTTGTTATAGCTTTCCTTCCTTCCAAAGAGCAAGCATCTTTTAATTTCATGGTTGAAGTCACTGTCTGTGATTTTAGAGCCCAAGAAATAAAATTTGTCACTGTCTTCACTTTTTTCCCTTCTATTTGGCAAGAAGTGATAGGGCTGGATGTCATGATCTTCATTTTTTGAATGTTGAGTTTTAAGCCAGCTTTATCATTCTCTTCTTTCATCCTCAGTAAGAGGCTATTTTGTTCCTGTTTACTTCCTGCCATTAGAGTGGTATCATTTACATTTCTGAGATTGTTGCTATTTCTCCCTGCAATCTTGATTCCAGCTTATGATTTATCAAGCCCAGCTTTTCACATGATATATGATGCATAGAAGTTAAATAACAAAGGTGCCAATATACAGCCTTGTCACCCTTCTTTCCCAGTTTTGAATTGTCCATTATTCCATGGCTGGTACTAACTTGCTTCTTGACCTGCATATAGGTTTCTCAGGAGACAGGTAAGGTGGTTTGGTACTTCCATCTCTAGGAATTTACCACAGTTTGTTGTGATCCACATAATCAAAGGCTTTAACATAGTCAAGGAAGAAGATGTTTTACTGGGAATTCCCTTGCTTTTTCTATGAACAAAGTGGGTTGGCAATTTGATCGCTAGTTCCTCGGCCTTTCTAAATTTAGCATGTATATCTATAAGCCTAGCTTGAAGGAATTTGAGCATAACCTTGCTAATAGGTGAAATGAGTGCAATTGTTTTGAAACTGAATGAAAACTGACCTTTTTCAGACTTGCAACCATTTCTGAGTTTTCCAAACTTGCTGGCATATTGAGTGCAGCCGTTTAACAGCATCATCTTTTAGGATTTTAAATAACTCAGCTGGAATTCCATCACCTTCACTATCTTTGTAATACTGCTCCCTAAGGCCCACTTGACTTCACACTCCAGAATATTAAGCTGTATAAGGTAATGCAAATATACTATTGAAAAACAAATTATGAATAGATAAACATTTCCAGTTTTTATACATGATATAAAATGCTTGATATCATGTTCTAAAATTTAAAACTGAGCCATAACTTAGATTTATGTGAAGTCCTCTTACTTTTAAATGTAACCACCATTATTCTTATCCCATAGGAGAAGATCTGACTTGGCAACAGCACATTTTTAAAAATTGTCTGTTTTATTCTTGTCCCAAATGTAAATTAAACGACATGCTTGCTAATGAAACTAGTACAAGTTTTGTTTCATGTTCTTCCATTTTCCTGAGGTAATCAACAACAAAGAGATGAAAGATAAAGCATTTCAAATATTACACAGATTAAAGAGAACACATGACTGAATGTACATCTTCTCTCAAAAAACATTTCTAAACTGAGCGCTCACATAGTGATTCTACCCCACATCCATAATTCCATCCATTACTTAATTCATTTCCTTAATTTGGATTTAATATTTAATAAATGTAATTAATTAAAATGATTTGTTTAAATAAATTAANATGACACTACCCTTATGGCAGAAAGTGAGGAAGAACTAAAGATCCTCGTGATGAAAGTTAAATAGGAGAGTGAAAAAGTTGGCTTAAAGCTCAACATTCAGAAAACGAAGATCATGGCATCCAGTCCCATCACTTCATAGGAAATAGATGGGGAAACAGTGGAAACAGTATCAGATTTTTTAGTTTTAGGGGCTTCAAAATCACTGCAGATGGTGCCTGCAGCCATGAAATTAAAAGACATTTACTCCTTGGGAGGAAAGTTATGATGAACCTAGTTCAGTTCAGTTCAGTTCAGTCACTCAGTCGTACCCAACTCTTTGTGACCCCATGAATTGCAGCACACCAGGCCTCCCTGTCCATCACCAACCTAGACAGCATATTAAAAAGCAGAGACATTCCTTTGTCAATAAAGGCCCATCAAGTAAAGGCTATGGTTTTCCCAGTGGTCATGTTTGGATGTAAGAGTTGGATTATAAAGCAAGCTGAACACAGAAGATTGATGCTTCTGAACTGTGGTGTTGGAGAAGACTCTTGAGAGTCCCTTGGACTGCAAGGAAATCCAACCAGTCCATCCCAAAGGAGATCAGTCCTGGTTGTTCACTGGAAGGAATGATGCTGAAGCTGAAACTCCCAATACTTTGGCCACCTGATGCAAAGAGCTGACTCATTTGAAAAGACCCTGATGCTGGGAAGGATTGAGGGCAGGAGCAGAAGGGGATGATAGAGGATGAGATGGTTGGATGGCATCACCAACTCAGTGGACATGGGTTTGTGTAAACTCAGGCATTTGGTATTGACAGGGAGGTCTGACATGCTGCAGTTCATAGAGTTGCAAAGAGTCAGACATGACTGAGCGACTGAACTTAACTGAACTGAATGTTCCAAACTCCATAATTAATTAGGTAAGGGAAACAAATTTGCAAAACATTATTATTAAGGTAGAGATAGCTACCTGAGAGTGCTCATTATATTAAAATTTTAATATACAAAGAATCTTCTGAAATAATTTTAGATCATACATGGAAAAATGGCTCATCAATAAGTCAAATAATAAACTATATAAGCACAATCAGATGAATCATTTTCTTGAATCCAAAGTAACTTTCATTAGTTTTCATTTCTTGCTCTTTGGCATATCCGACTTGATTTTAGACTGAGATACTGTGTCTCTAAAATCTACATTATGGCATTCCGATAAGATACAGAATTATGCCTAGTAAAGACAATTATCCCTGAAATATTTCAAGAAACAATAGAAGCATATTAAGAGAGCATTAAGTACATCCAGATGCTGGGGTCCAGCTCCAGCAGCATCCAGGGGTACCATCAGGATGAACATCATCAGCGAGGGGGGAATGGGAGAGAAGAAAGAATAGAGGCTAATATTCCTTTGTTTACATAGAAAGCTAATAAAGCCTCAGACAAGGGACTTGCTCTGTTCATGGAGGCCGCAGGTGCCCTCTCACTGGAGTGAAGATGCAGAGCACCTTCTAGCTTGAATGAAGACGCAGAGTGCCTTCTCGATCAGGTCTTAGAAGCCCAGGCAGGAAAGTGAATGCAGAGAGCCTATGTGCTCCAAGGGATCAGCCTGAAAAATAGAGGGAGGGAGAGGGAGAAAGGGAGAGAGAGAGAGAGAGAAAATGATTGATGTGGGGAGACCAAGCTTTGGTGAGCGAGGTCCATAACTTTATTTTCAAAAGGAACTTTTATATCTTGACTTGTACATAGAGGGAAATGAAAGATGTAAAGTCATTCAGAGCCAGCCAAAACATTACATCTATTTTGTCTTTATCGAAATCAGGATTTTTTCTGCATACCTTTCCCATAAACAATGTCGTGTACATTATCTTCTGGCCTTGGAGCCCTGTGGACATTTTATGACCCTCTTTTGATAAAGTCTACTCACCAGAAAATTTATTTTCCCTTGAAGTGTTTTTTCTTTATATTTCTAATCTATATTAACCTCAGAAATGCTAAACAGTTACATTCTAACAGAGCAAAGGTGCAGTGAATTACAACAAAGAAAGATGCAATTAGCTCAAAGGTCTGATATGGTTAATTCCAAGGCTACTACTTGTTTTTCTTACATTCCAATTATGTTAACTAATGCACTCCCAGGTACACAGTGGATAAGAGATATGGAAACTTAGCAGCAAGCATTGGCTCAACAATGAAATCCTACACCAGCATTACTCTAGTAGTTTTTAACTCTTCAAAAGGCTCTATATTTTTATAATGTTTTAGGCTTCTCGTGCCTCTCACAGTTGGAAGGCTGTGAATAATCACATGCATAGCTGCAAGAGTCTGGATAAACCTGTCAGACAAGATAGAAAGCCATCAAAGGTGTTTGATTTAAAATACTCCTTTCATGTCCAGGAGACTTATTAGCTAGAGCCCTAAGTTGATTTTCTCCAGAAAAAAAAAAAAAAAAAAGGTTGTCAGGGATAGCCCTCTGTTAATTTCAGAAGAGTTGATGAAAGGCATAAAATAGTAAGACAGACAGATTCTGGTTTGGAGGTAGATGCTTGAGCAGGTCCAGGGGACCCCTAGAGTCCTGTTCTGCCTTGCTCATCAGGTCTCTTCCACATGACCTTGTCATGGGTGGGATCTCTTGTGCTGGCTCCCAGCATGCAGATAAAGTTTCTGTTACATTGTTATTGAACATTGTGATAATGACAGTAGGAGAAATGCTTTCTGACAGAAATACAGATGGCTTCTCACTAGGTCATTTTGTATTCCTCACTAATTTATTTAGTTCAACCAGAATTTCACATAGAGCTTACACAGGCAATTATTCATTTTCTTATATTTGAATTTATTATCATTTGTATAAAGTGGAGTTCATGATAGAATAACAAAAGAGACTAAAATTATTTCAATTTATAAGATTTTTAAACAATAAATTTAGTCACTACTATTGTTGGTCCAGAAATATTTCAAAAAGTTAATATCATAATAAATCCTTTATGTGAGAATATAATATTCTGCATTAAACATAACTAATTATTTTTTTATACAGAAAAAGATTGCTTTAATGATACAGCCTAGAGTCCTTTAATCTGAATTTGGATCAAAAAGATTAACATTTGATTTTCAAATAACTTGCTTAGGTTTATAAACTTCAGTGTTTTATGTATATATGTACACAAACAATTTTTAATTCATAAGCAAACAGTGCATTTAGGACAAATGGGTTAAAAAACTAAATAAATGATATATTTTATATATTTTCTTCTAAAAATCTTATGTATATGGTTGTTTATTCATATGTATGCATTATGTGTACATATCTGTAGTTTTTTAAGTGTCATGCTAATTACTTTGTTACATTATTCTACCAATATATATATAATCAATACTGTTCAATGTTATTATACATCCTTATTCTACATAATTTATAGCTATTGAATGTTTTCTTATAGGATTTTGTATGAGTGGTAATTAAAAGTAAATGTTTTCTACTATCTCCAACCCATACACTCTCTAGCTCAGAGATAATTTGTTTTAAAATATTTCTCCCTACTATTCTTTTGATGTCCAGGGAGTATTTGCTGCTTACCTCAACATGTGCTCTCATCATCTTTTGACTCTCCCTTAGTTAGATCTATTGCCAAGGAATAGTGACTACATTTTATTATCTGTCTTACATGGGACAGTTCACTTAATTATAATTTGTTCCCTGAGATAGAAGCAGAAATTTATGTAATAATTCAGAGAATTGTTCTTAATGAGATGAGACACACTGATCTGTTGTCCCTTCCATTTTACTGTAGGCCTGAATTTAAAATTAATGCTTGAATATTGTCATACTCATTAAACTAAAAAAGCATTTTGTTTTTCAAATAGTGGTAAACCTGAAAAAATAAGTATAAAAGCAGAAATCAATAAAATATAAATATGTTAAAGAAAAGATGCCAAAATTTGTTTTAAATAACATTATGAAAATTGATAAATGTCTACCGATATAGATACAACAAGAGAAAAAAGATACATTACTTAATATTGGGAAAGATCTTAGGCTAATATCACTGCAAATATTCAGATCAAAAGCATGTCTAGAGGCGACATTATAAATGTATGGTGAAATTTTGACAATGGGGTATAAATGGACAAATTCCTGGAAAAAAATTACATCTTAAAGATGACAGCAGAAGAAATGGAAAATTAGGATAGTCTGATACCTACTATTAAAGAAATCAAATCTGCTATTTAAAATTTTCCAGAGAAAATAAAAACTGAAAATAAAGAAATAAAAAGAAATTTAAATTCACAGGCACAGAGAGATTCAATTATAGCTTCTTCCATAGAGGTAAACTTTCTAAGTTTTCTCAGAGCATTGGGAGAAGAGTTTAAGTTGTTTACTTTATGTTCTTGTAAACCAGTTATAGAAGTAATAACTGGGAGAGAAAGTGTTCCCTGGTCTTTTTATATCAACTGTGTTATGAGAATTTTCCAGCCATGGCACACTACAATCTCTTCTCTAAGAAATACAGGAAGTCAGTCTTTACATGCTCAAAATGAAAAAGGAAAAAAAAAAAAAAGTAATATGATATCACTGTCAATCATTCAACTAAAGAAGGCTGGTCACCACAACAGAGGAAAAAAATTGTAACCCAATTCTTTGCAGAGAATTTGACAACAATTGAATTTATGTATCTCTGCTTTCCTTAGATAGAAAAAAGTGGGGGATAAAGAGGCTTTTGCAATTCTCCTGTAACTTCAAGGCCAGAAGAAAGACAGATGGCTGAAAATCCAATGCAGTTAATATCTGATTAAATACTTAATGCTTTCTTAAGTAGAAAATAAAGCTTTTGTAAAAAAAAAAAAAAACTTTCTAGTTTCTCTCTTGGATTTCCAAACTTTTCAGCCACTAGCTTATGAAAAAGTCTAATTAACTTGGGAGCTAGAGAGAACATACACACATTTGCTAAACATAAACAACAGACGTGTTTTGGACTAATGTCACATTAATGGAGATTGAAAATAAAGTATACTTGGAGGATACGTTTTAGAGGATAAGACAGCAGGTCTAGCTAGAAATTTGGATGTGAAAGTTGAAATCAAAAGAGGAACAGAGGGTTCTTCCTAAGTGTTTGGCTTTTCTTAAGGCCATACTTTCTATATTTCCTCATTCATCTAGGTCCATTCTTATATCATCTCTCCATATCAGCCTCTTTGATGCAACAAGATAGAATAATTCTACCCCATTTACATAGAACATATAGTTGTTTAATGAGTATTTGGTAACTAACAGTGTCACTCAGAGAAGGCAATGGCACCCCACTGCAGTACTCTTGGCTGGAAAATCCCATGGATGGAGGAGCCTAGTGGGCTGCAGTCCATGGAGTCACTAAGAGTCGGACACGACTGAGCGACTTCACTTTCACTTTTCACTTTCACGCATTGGAGAAGGAAATGGCAACCCACTCCAGTGTTCTTGCCTGGAGAATCCCAGGGATGGGGGAGCCCGGTGGGCTGCCGTCTCTGGGGTCGCACAGAGTCAGGACATGACTGAAGCAACTTAGCAGCAGCAGCAGCAGCAACAGTGTCACTGGAAATTTGGTGAACCAAATTTGGGAATGGTCAGAAACAAGAAACATGAGGGAGCTGCTAGACCCATGGAAATCGGATTCCAGAACCAGGGCCATGAGGACACAATTGGCCTGCTGCAGTCAGTACTGCTTTAGCTGCTGCTTCGGGAGAGTGAATCTTCTAGAGCTGCTGCTGCTGCTGCTACTCCTGAACCCGGTACCTGGGTGCTACCATTTCTGAGGCCATCAGCACTGGATGTCTTCTCTACTGGCTTTTCTTTTGAAACTAGCTCTTGCTTCAAAGTTTGAAAGTAGGATGGGGGGAATATGACCATTTAAAAAATCCAGATCATGTATCAGCCTTTTTGCTTTAAAGAAGACTGGAATAACAGCTGTATCTAGGCTTTTTGACTTCACAGTGATATATCGGCTATTCCTCCCTGTAAGACTCATTTGTTGAAAAATTCCCCAGTGAAAGAAAGGGTGTTAGATGCTCCAGGGTCAAAAGCTGAATAATAGCCATAAAGTTTTTTTTTACTGGCAATCTAAGCAGTGTTGTTGATCAGAACAAAAACAACTGTGAGAGTTTGGATGTGAGAGTTGGACTTAAAGAAAGCTGAGGGCTAAAGAATTGATGCTCTTGAACTGTGGTGCTGGAGAAGACTCTTGAGAGGCCCTTGGACTGCAAAGAGATCAAACTAGTCAATCCTAAAGGAAATCAGTCCTGAATATTCATTGGAAGGACTGATGTTGAAGCTGAAGCTCCAATACTTTGGCCACCTGATGTGAAGAATTTAGTTACTGGAAAAGACCCTGATGCTGGGAAAGATTGAAGGTGGAAGGAGAAGGGGATGACAGAGGATGAGATGGTTGGATGGCATCACCAACTCGATGGACGTGAGTTTGAGCAAGCTCCAGCTGATGGACAGGGAAGCCTGGCATGCTCCAGTCCATGGGGTCGCAAAGAGTAGACACAACTGAGTGTCTGAACTGAAATGTTGATCAGAAAACTTTTATACAACTTCTTTTTCCTTCTTAATCTTCTTTTCTTATACATTTTTATGGCTTCTAAGGTCTACATGTTAAAAACTCTAGAGCTTTATTTAAACAACTCTTTCTGAACACCTGCAAACTATCAGTCTACAAGATTTTAAATAGATATAGAAATACAGGACAAATAGTCTCTGCCATTTAGTGTGATGGGAAGACAAAACGCAATACAATCAACAGAAGTAAATGGTGACAGTTATGTGCTCAACAGGATTGTGGAAATATAAAGAAGGGACTTTTAGCCCATCTTCAAAGAAGGAACAACTAATTCAAGGAAAATAACATTAAAGTGAATCCATAAGAATATATAGAGTTACCTAAATAAAGAAGGAAGAGGGTAATAGTTTTCCCAATATTAATTTAGTCCTTTAGAATTAAAACTTAGCAGGAGAAATTAGTTGAAAAAAAATCCAGCATTTGAAAGAGCATGGTAAAATTGAATAATTCTAACATAACTATGGCAAAAACACATGTTATCAGAGTGGTCCATCTGTGACATACGAAAAAAGTTATAGGAAGGAGGTTTTGATAGTCCTACACCAGAAGGTTTGGAGGGAAAAAGCTGGAGTCAAGGAGGCAAGATGAGAGGATATCTTACAATGTAAGAAGGAGAGTAAAGTTTCAAATCCAATTAGGTCTGGTTTGGATAAGATTTTCACTCTCTCCTTTATACCTTCAACTTTTATTTTTATTTTAAGTAATAAATTATTCTAAAAGCTGCCTTAAAACTCAACATTCAAAAAACTGAGATCATGGCATCCAGTCCCATCACTTAATGGCAAAGAGATGGGGAAACAATGGAAATAGTGACAGACTTTATTTTCTTGGACTCCACTGCAGATGGTGACTACAGCCATAACTCTTGCTCCTTGGAAGAAAAGCTTTGACCAACCTAGCCAGCATATTAAAAAGCAGAGACATTACTTTTCCAACAAAAGTCTGTCTAGTCAAAGCTATGATTTTTCCAGTAGTCACATATGAAAGTGAAAGCTGTACCACAAAGAAAGCTTAGCGCCAAGAATTGATGCTTTTGAACTGTGGTTTTAGAGAAGACTCTTGAGAGTCCCTTTAATTGCAAGGAGATCAAATGAGTCAATCCTAAAGGAAATCAGTCCTGAATACTCATTAGAAGGACTAATGTTGAAGCTGAAGCGCCAATATTTTGAACACCTGATGCAAGGAACTGACTCAGAATAAAACCCTGATGCTGGGAAAGATTGGAGAGAGGAGGAGAAGGGGACAACAGAGGATACGATGGTTGGATGGCATCACTGACTCTATGGACATGAGTTTGAGAAAGCTCCAGGAGTTGGTGATGGACAGGGAAGCCTGGCATGCTGGAGTCCATGAGGTCACAAAGAGTTGGACATGACTGAGTGACTGAACTGAACAGAATTGAATAAATTATTGCTTTGGGCACATTAAAAGATATAATTTATATGTGTAATTCTTAAGTCAGTAAAACCACAGACCAATTATATTTACATATATATGTCTAGATATGTGAAAAGATAGAAGCCCCACTTGTTTCCTCTATCTACATGATCGTGATGTACCTTCCTTCATACCAAATCTCACTCTTGCTTTCTGGCCAAGACCAGTTGCCATGTCCTTTATGATTCTTGGTTTTATTAATATTTTCCAATAGAGAATGACTTTCCAAACAGAATGCTCAAAAAGTTTTTTTTTTAATTTTTAATGGCAATCATGACCATATTTATGTTTATAAATATGTCTTATCATGTGTATTTTTAATTTCTTAAGGGTAAGATTCCTGTGGGAATAATGAATGATGTATATAACAAACTGCCTTGTTCCAAACCTAGTTATATGCTTTGGATTCTGAAACATGTTGAAAAAAAAAAAGAATGAATAATTGAATGAAAATACCATAAAATTTCTCTGTAAGAAATAATGAAAACTTGTATCAATTGATTATAAAAGACCATTGAGATTAGTGTTTTGAGAAGCCAGTGTTCAGTTAAAGTTAGTAAGGTAAAAGGTTTATTGAGGAGGTAACTTGTGAAAGGAGAAAAGGGAGGCAGTGTGGTCAAACAGAGGGACTGTAAACTAAGAAATGAACCTAATAGAGTCTCTACCAACCCAGCCATGAGCTCTAAAGAAAAGTCCTGCTAGAGGCATCCTGTGTTGGGTAGAATAACTATGCTACTGCATAGATTCCTTGCTCAACCACTGCAAGGGTGACACCTACAAACGAAATTGAATTAGACTGCTATTTACTTGATCAGACATTGGCCAGAGGGATACCCCTGCGGTTTGGGACCCTGATTAAACTAAGAGCTAGAAACTGTCAACCAAGCATATTTCCTGTGGCTGAGTGGCAAGTCCTTAATTATACAACATAGATCCACTTTTGTATGCATAGTTTAAAAACAGCCCCTCAAAAGTGGGCTATTCTTCTGAGGAAATATCTGGTGCAATTATTTATTCCAAATTTTGCTCACTCTCTGCTACCATCGCAATTGGTTTGTCTGATGCTATTAAAACAAAACAAAACAGAAAACCTTCATTCCTGAGAGGCCTAAACTCCTAATATTCTTCAACTTCTCAGAGAGAGAGCTGCTGCCTTTGTTGAGGGAGCCCCAATAGGAACCCAAATGACTCAGCTGAATTGTATATATAATCAATCCTCTGTACTTGTGCTGTGTAAAAGAAGGCCTACTTCCTCCTGCAATTTTGTGTCCCATGATAATGATTCCTCTTTTCTGCTGTTGACTGGATATAAACAGCTTAAAATGATCAGGTCAAAGCTATTGTTAGTAGTTCACTGACCCTAATGAGTTTATACCTCCTTGGGGGAACAGGAGTTTTAGAGTTGCAGAGAGGGGAAGCACAAAGCCCTTAGGTGAAACATTAGAAGAAACAGTACATGTGCTGACTACTGTTTCAACCCCTTTGTTCCTGGACTCATGTATTCATTCTCTATGGAGCATAACACTATATATAAGTCTCTGACTCAATGTATGCACATACCCTGGAGGATGCCATCTTTTCTTCTAAGAGTATTGCCTCCAAACTGGTGCTTCAGTTGTACCTTCAGTGAGTCATTCTAGGGGTCCATATGGTTAGCATGGTGGTATGGCATGTAGTAGGGCCAGAGGACACCACAGGAATGGATCTACTGCCAGATCTCCTTCTTTGTAAGTGGTTTCTCATCACATGCTGTGCTGTATGGGATCCTTTTCATATGGATCAGAAATTCTGAACATCCCAAGCGAAAAATTCTGGTTGAGCTCTTAAAGATAGTTAAGTCAAACCCATATGAAGAATATACTATTCATTTCTGTAAGAACAGTTCAGTAACTCCTGATGTTGGAAGAATCACAACAAACTCATCCTGCTACCAAGGGGTTTAATTTTCACAAAGAATCACCTGCTGCTGGAAAGTCATTGACAGCACTTGATAAATTAGCATTGATATGTGGAAGTCCAGTGTAAGACCCCTGAGTAGCTTCTGATCAATGACTATGGCTGTTTTGTTTTTGTGCCCATTGTGTCAGCATGAGAGTGATCACTGAAAAATGCTGGTTAATATCAACTGGCTAAGTCATATCATCTACTTGTATGTGATATATATTTTCTTGTGGATGTTAACATATGATTCAAAGACCTTCATGCTTTGTGCCCATTTCTGTTTTGTTTGTCTGTTTGTTTGTTTGTTTTCACATGCCTTTACCATGGACATTCTTTTTTCCATTCTTTCATTACTATTCTTTTCAGGCTTCAATCTGTCCAGGCTACTCACCACTGCCTATGTGACCATATATATTTTCTTCTTAGGATACTTTTCTTACTTCACAGTGTGGAAGATCAGATTCACCTTCCAAAGTCCCATTGCAGGGGGAGGGGAAACTTTTACTTCACCATTGTCTTTCAAGGCCACTTATGTGCAAACCTATACTACAGTCATTCTCCACTTTGGGCTTATATCCACCTACTGAGAAACGAATCTATAATCAAAGGTGAGGTTGTTTTTTTTTTTTTTTTTCCCCCATCTTATGCATCTGATCATACTGAACCACCTATAGAACAACCCTAGCATATGCTGAGGAAAGACAATTTATACAATTTCATTACATGATGTGGAGGTCACATGGAATGCCACCTGCTCATGTAACTTATTTACACCTTCTCATCCTGCATGTGCTCTGTCTTGAGTATTCTATTTTCATTTTGTAAAGGATTACTGCAGGACCAATCCAGATATATGATTTAATGGGTTCAAAAAGACGGAATCTAGTGGTCAGTTTCAGATCCATAGTCACTTGGTGTCTCATAGTCAAGCATTTCATCTCTCCCAATGCTCAGTCACAGTAGCACTTTTCTACAGTAGCTGTTTTCTACAGATTTCATAACCTTGTTTTAGGGGCTGGTGTTTTCAGTCTTGCTCTAAGACTTGCCATGAAAAGCATATAACATAATTTTTTTTACTATGACTCCTGCAACACAATATTATATGTGGCTAGAGCAGATGGCCCATGAGGAAAGACTGTTTGAATCACAACCTAGACAAACCACAGAGCCTTCCCCATTACCTTGCATATGACTCAGAGCAGCATTCCCATGTGTGAAATGTTAACTCTTTGTGTGTGTGTGTGAGGATTCGTGAGTTAATGGGTCTATTTTTTGCAGTATAGAATGTAAGATGGTGCAATTTGTTTTTTAATTTGTAAAGGATATCTGGCATGCCTCAGACCAACAAATTTGTAAATATTTCATTGAAACAGCAGATCCTTGAATTTTTATAGGGCTTAATCCCACCCTTTGAATCAGGCTAGTCTCACAAGGCTTCCCATATTGTAGTTAACTCTTCCTTTTCTACAATCAGCATGATTCCTCAAGAGAGTAGACCAGTATGCTGTTTACATGATGTCTGGGTGATCTAGTTCCTTTGGAATATGAATTAACTCTGTTCATAAAAGTCCACTGTCCACTAGAATAGATGAGAGTAGCTTAGGAGTACCCATTGTAGTTTTTGGAGAAAACTTTATCTTTCTGAAAAGAGGAGTGTGGAAAGAGGAAAAGTATAAGGAACCAAAATCTTTGAGTTACTCTTGTCATACCTGTCAGCAGCACAAGTTTTCTAAGTAAAAGAGCTGATCTTAGTATAATTGATTCACTTAAGCTGAGAATTCAATCATCTTTAAGCTTAGAACTCTGAACTTAAACCCTGAAGTTGATGTCTAGCATTTTCTCCTTATCCATTGCATGAGAGTTTCTTGTAAGTTACCAAAGAGACTCTGACCCTCACATTTTTATATTTCCTGATAATTGCCCTCAGGTTTTTTCTACCCATTTCTAAGGAATCAATTTAGACATGCCAACCTAAAGAGGAGCTCTGAAGCAAAGACTGCATTAGAGGAATGCCATGTTGCACAAGAATAGCTGGGCCCTTGTACCACCATCCTCTCAGTTATGACCAGGAGCCCCCTTCCCAGAAACCTAGAAAAGAAGCACTTCTGCTAGGAAACCAAGGCAGAACCTGAGGGTGTAGAATATTGGAGTCTGTTACCTAATCACTGATCTGCATCTGAGCAGTGAACATTTTCTGAAATGGGCCTTGGGAGGCCCAAATCAGCATCTGCCACATAAATATTCACGATGCTCTCTAAGTCAAATATTTTTCTAAAATACCTTATTTAAACCTTAATTTGAATTAAAGGCAAAGATATTTTGTCATCAAGATTAACACAGACATTATAAGTCTGGGGAAATATAAAACTTAACAAAAAAAAAGGCTCAAATAATTTTTAAAAGTGTTATGTATTTTCTTTTTCCAAATATTAGTAGCAAAGATAGTTGCTTTGTGTTTGCCAAATATATTTACCTAGCACAAATTTTTTTACTGACCATATCATTTGTTAGACAATTATTATTATAACTATTATAAGTTTTACATTTTAAATATATGAATTGGAAGATTTTTAACATAAATTGGGAAATACAATCTAATGAGCATTAGAATATTTTTGCACAAAGTATGTCAAATTCAAGACAAGTTTATAAGTTTCAATACTTCCTGGCTCTACCTCTCTTGTTCAAAGAGAAGTTCTTATCAGAGGTTTTTAATTACTGCAAGGTTTATTTAGGGGATGACTATGTCTGGAAATACTTGATTTCTATTCCTCTGGCCTTTGATGAAGAGGCTCCAAGTGGATTTTTGAATCTCAGGGTGGGCACTTATTATTCTTAGTGCATTCAGTAAAACATACCAGGAAAATAGCCCCTGTCTTCTTGCTGGCCTAGGACTACATAATAAAAGCATTCTATTGTAAAGCTAACATTGATTTTACATAAAAAATTGGCTACTTAAGGAAATTAGAACCTAACATTGAATTCAAAGCTCATTATAACTTCAAGGAAGTTGAATGAATGCTGAAAAAAATAAATTTTCTTATGACATACACCAAAATCTATGTTGATATTTTACATGAATGTTTGCATTTGTTGTATAATCATTTTATTCTGTGTTTCCTTTATGAATCTGCTGAGGCTGGGTAGTGGTAGCATTATCCTGATTTTTCAGTAGATGAATTCAAGTTACACAAAAGCTTGTGGTCTGTGATACTCACACTGCTCATGAGTAGGAGATCTAAAAAGATGATGTATGACATACAGCTCAGAGTACTTCTTTTGAATCTGTTCCCTCACCTTTTATGTAACTCAAGGAACATTAAAATTAATGTTGATCA
Organism: Neotragus moschatus; assembly: GCA_006410615.1. Taxonomy (NCBI): domain Eukaryota; kingdom Metazoa; phylum Chordata; class Mammalia; order Artiodactyla; family Bovidae; genus Neotragus; species Neotragus moschatus. The sequence goes on along the minus strand of SJYA01000940.1, from coordinate 176,676 downwards.
CTCACACTTGAGTTTTATCTCTTCTAACTGCCTTCAGAAAATTTTTGAAATCATCTTAGTGGTTGTAGATTTTATGAAGACAACAGCCTATTTAATTAGTTGCCTTAACCCTGCTGTCCATTGTTGATTTGTAATTATGCAACTATTGCTGGCAGCCAAACAACTACAGACTGTTAGGGAAGGAATGGATCACTAATACATAAACTTAAAAGTTTTAAAATATTGACAATTTATATCAGGAATTGACAATAGATTCTGTATCTTAAAGAGACATTTACAATGTTTTAAAATTTTATAAAAAATACTGTTTCAAAATAAAACTCTACTTATATTAGTTTGACTTATCTTTGTGTAACAAGAGTTTATCCTATTGCAAAATGCCACAGTATTTCCTAAGCCATTTTTGGTTAGTTTGTCCTTTAAGACATTAATTCTAGAAGGAAGGGACAGTGTTTCAAATTTATATATAACTTTATTGCTTTAGTAGTAAATAAATATTTTCTGATGAAGTGTATAATATATAATAGAAAGCAATTTCCCCATGAATTTAACATAATTGATTTTCAGCAATATCATAAACTTTAGGGTCCCAGTACACATTAGTGACTACTGAAGTTGCTCAGTGGTATCTGACTCTTTGCAACCCTATGGACTGTATGTAGCCTACCAAGCTCCTCTGTCCATGGGATTTTCCAGGCAATAGTACTGGAGTGGATTGCCATTTCCTTCTCCAGGGGATCTTCCCAACCCAGGGATCGAACCCAGGTCTCTCACATTGTAGACAGATGCTTTACTGTCTGAACCACCAGGTTCTCTGTTTACTATAGCAAACTGTTTATGTAAGTATATTTTAAGTGGAATTATTATTGAATGGTTTGCCTTGGAAACCAACATTCTGCTGTTTTTAAGATTATCCAGGTACTGTGGGCAAGAATCTCTTGACTTAATCTGACTTAAACTCACCCATTTCAGTCCATTTAGTTCACCATTCAATATTACATAATTTAAGCCTATGCCCTAACCAGTAATGCTGAAGAACCTGGAGTTGAATAGTTCTATGAAGACCTACAAGACATTTTAGAACTAACACCCAAAAAAGATATCGTTTTCATTATAGGGGTAATGCAAAAGTAGGAAGTCAAGAGAAACCTAGAATTACAGGCAAAATTGGCCTTGCAGTACAAAATGAAGGCTAACAGAGTTTTGCCAAGAGAGTGCATTGGTAATAAAAAATGCCCTCTTCCAACAATACAAGAGAAGACTCTACACATGGACATGACCAAATGGTCAATACCAAAATCAGATTGATTGCATTCTTTGCAGACAAAAATGGAGAAGCTTTATACAGTCAGCAAAAACAAGACCAAGAGCTGACTGTGAATCAGATCATGAACTCCTTATTGCCAAATTCAGACTTAAATTGAAAAAAGTATGGAAAACCACTAGACTATTCAGGTAAGACTTAAATCAAATCTGTTATGATTACACAGTAGCAGTGACAAATAGATTCAAGGAATTACATCTGATAGACAGAGTGCCTGAAGACATATGGGCTGAGGTTCATGACAGTGTACAGGAGGCAGTGATCAAGAAAAGGAAATGCAAAAAGGCAAAATGGTTGTCTGAGGAGGCTTTACAAATAGCTGAGAAAAGAGGATAAGCTAAAGGCAAAGGAGAAAAGGAAAGTTATACCCATTTGAATGCAGAGTTCAAAAGAATAACAAGGAGAAATAATAAAGCCTTCCTTAATAGGCAATGCAAAAAAACTGAGGAAAGCAATACAATGGGAAAGACTAGACATCTCTTCAAGAAAATTAAAACTTTTCATGCAAAGATGGGCACAATTAACAACAGAAATTGTGTGGACCTAACAGAAGCAGCAAGGAGATCCAACCAGTCCATTCTAAAGGAGATCAGTCCTGGGATTTCTTCGGAAGGACTGATGCTAAAGCTGAAACTCCAATACTTTGGCCACCTCATGAGAAGAGTTGACTCGTTGGAAAAGACTCTGATGCTGGGAGGGATTGGGGGCAGGAGGAGAAAGGGACGACAGACGATGAGATGGCTGGATGGCATCACTGACTCGGTGGACATGAGTTTGAGTGAAACCCAGGAGTTGGTGATGGACAGGGAGGCCTGGTATCCTGCAATTCATGAGGTCACAAAGAGTTGTACATGACTAAGCAACTGAACTGAAATGAACTGAACAGAAGCAGAGCTTATTATGAAGACATGGTGAGAATACACTGAACTATTCAAAAAAGATCTTCATGACTCAGGTAACCATGATGGTGTGATCACTCACCTAGAGCCAGACATCTTGAAATGCAAAGTCAAGTGGGCCTTAGGAAGCATCACTATGAACAAAGCTAGTGGAAGTGATGGAATTCAAGTTAAGCTATTTCAAATCCTAAAAGATGATGCTAGGAAAGTACTGCACTCAATATGACAGCAAAATTGGAAAACTCAGCAGTGGCCACAAGACTGGAAAAGGTCCATTTTCATTCCAATCCCTGAGAAAGACAAAGCCAGAGAATGTTCCAACTACTGCACAACTGCATTCATCTCACACACTCACAAAGTAATGATAAAAAGTCTCCAAGCCAGGCTTCAACATTATGTGAACCGTGAACTTCCAGATGTTCAAGCTGGTTTTAGAAAAGGCAGAGGAACCAGAGATCAAATTGCCAACATCTGTTGGGTCATTGAAAAAGCAAGAAAGTTCCAGAAAAAAAAAAAATCTGTTTCTTCTTTACTAACCGTCCAAAGTCTTTGACTGTATGGATCAAAACAAGCTGTGGAAAATTATTCCAGAGATGGGAATACCAGACCACCTGACCTGCCTCCTGAGAAATCTGTATGCAGGTTAAGAAGCAATAGTTAGAACTGCACATGGAAAAACAGATTAATTCCAAATCAGGAAAGGAGTATGTCAAGGCTGTATCTTGTTATCCTGCTTACTTAACTTATATGCAGAGTACATTATGAGAAGTGCCAGGCTGGATGAAGCACAAACTGGAATCCAGATTGCCAGGAAAAATGTCAATAACCTCAGATATGAAGATGACACCACCCTCATGCCAGAAAGTGAAGAACTAAAGAGCTTCTTGAGGAAAGTGAAAAAGGAGAGTGAAAAAGTTGGCTTAAAACTCAGCATTGAGAAAAGTAAGATCATGGCATCCAGACCTATCAGTCCATTGCAAATAGATGGGGAAATAGTGGAAACAGTGAGAGACTTAATTTTTTCAGGGGCTCCAAAATCACTGCAGATAGTGACTACAGCCATGAAATTAAAGCATGCTTGTTCCTTGAAGAAAAACTATGACAAACCTAGATAGCATATTAAAAACCAGAGACATTACTATACAAACAAAAGTCTGTCTAGTCAAAGCTATGTTTTTTCCAGTAGTCATGTATGGATGTGAGAATTTGATTATAAAGAAAGCTGAGAGCCAAAGAATTTATGTTTTTGAACTGTGATATTGGAGAAGACTCTTGAGAGTCCCTTGGACTGCAAGGAGATCCAACCAGTCCATCCTAAAGGAGATCAGTCCTGAATAGTCATTGGAAGCAGTGATGCTGAAGCTGAAGCTCCAACACTTTGGCCATTTGATACGAAGAACTGACTTATTGGAAAAGACCTTGATGCTGGGAAAGATTGAAGGCAGGAGGAGAAGGGGACAACAGAGGATGAGATGGTTGGATGAAATCACTAACTTGATGGACATGAGTTTGAGTAAGCTCCAGGAGTTGGTAATGAACAGGGCTGCTTGCTGTGCTGCAGTCCATGAGGTCACAAAGAATGATATTTGACTGAGTGACTGGACTGAACTGAAGTGGAACTATTATTTAGAACTTTAGTTCCATTACAAAAACAANCTAACTTGATGGACATGAGTTTGAGTAAGCTCCAGGAGTTGGTAATGAACAGGGCTGCTTGCTGTGCTGCAGTCCATGAGGTCACAAAGAATGATATTTGACTGAGTGACTGGACTGAACTGAAGTGGAACTATTATCTAGAACTTTAGTTCCATTACAAAAACAAAATTGAAGTGTAGCATACCAAAAGAATGTACACAAAAGTTAGGAAGAATGATAAGATTAAAAAAAAAAAAAGATGTATAATTTTTGAACAATAATTGGAATCAGAAAAGGCTAAACAGTTTTTCTAAATATTCTCTCTCTCTCTCTGGTTTTCCAAGATCCAGAGTTTCCATAAGCTCATATTAAAAATAAAACTTTTCCTTTCTTTTCTTTTTTTTTGGTTGTTGTAGTTGTTGTTGTTTCCAGCTTCCTTATAAAAAAACCTTTTCCTTATTTTGGGGCAGGAGAGAAAATGTTATACACACGTTTTATTTATTTTTAAGACACTTAAATGCATTTTTTGAGGTATAGTAGAATACCTACCATGAAGTCTTTAATTTGATTGTTAAATTCCTCAAAATCTCACATACTTATTAGTACATTTTCCAAACCATGTATTGATTTTATTTATTGTGAAGTTTTTATCTCATCTTTTATTAAAATAGTAATAATTTCCATATATTCAGTTTTTGCTTAACTATAAACTAGAATAATTATTCTTCCATTTCATATTAGCTTATCATTCCTTGCTAAGTCTAGCATTCATAGTTTCTTTCATGTTTGCTAAGAAATCTACTTAATATTTCAAAATATTTTTTGAATATGGAATTTCTATTCTTTAAATTTATCTCTATTCATTTTTTCAAAGACTAAATATTATCTGAACATTTATTCAAATACTGCCAAATAGTCAATGTTAATCAACATTCAGAAAATGAAGATCATGGCATCTGGTCCCATCACTTCATGGGAAATAGATGGGGAAACAGTGGAAACAGTGTCAGACTTTATTTTGGGGGGCTCCAAAATCACTGGAGATGGTGACTGCAGCCATGCAATTAAAACATGCTTACTCCTTGGAAGGAAAATTATGACCAACCTAGATAGCATATTGAAAAGCAGAGACATTACTTTGCCAGCAAAGTCCACTAGTCAAGGCTATGGTTTTTCCTGTAGTCATGTATGGATGTGAGAGTTGAACTGTGAAGAAAGCTGAGCACTGAAGATTTGATGCTTTTGAACTGTGGTGTTGGAGAAGACTCTTGAGAGTCCGTTGGACTGCAAGGAGATCGAACCAGTCCATTCTGAAGGAGATCAGTCCTGGGATTTCTTTGGAAGGAATGATGCTAAAGCTGAAACTCCAGTGCTTTGGCCACCTCATGCGAAGAGTTGACTCACTGGAAAAGACTCTGATGCTGGGAGGGATTTGGGGCAAGAGGAGAGGGGATGACAGAGGATGAGATGGCTAGATGGCATCACTGACTCGATAGACGTGAGTATGAGTGAACTCTGGGAGTTGGTGATGGACAGGGAGGCCTGGCGTGCTGCAATTCATGAGTTCGCAGAGTCGGACATGACTGAGCAACTGAACTGAACTGAACTGAATAATTATCTATATCCAGTTCTATAAACTGACCTCTGACTTAAGCAAAAACTTCTACTGCAGATATACCGAGGTCAGGCCAGCTAGGGCCAAGTTCAATTCAGAGCACTTAGTATATATTATTTAGTTTTGGAAAAAATTTTCCTAGATACTTAATGTGNAGCAACTGAACTGAACTGAACTGAATAATTATCTATATCCAGTTCTATAAACTGACCTCTGACTTAAGCAAAAACTTCTACTGCAGATATACCGAGGTCAGGCCAGCTAGGGCCAAGTTCAATTCAGAGCACTTAGTATATATTATTTAGTTTTGGAAAAAATTTTCCTAGATACTTAATGTGAAATATTAAAAAGAATATTCTGAATTAATCAATTTTCTTATTTCTTGAAGAAAATCCATAGATTTTCCTTTGTCCTGTTTTATAAAATATAAAATTCCTTGATGAGCACATAGGCCTTTCATAAGTCCCAAGACTCACCTACTATGGAATCTCCACGATTATTCATTCATCAGTTATAAGAAGCAATTTATTTTTCCTGAACAGGTCATATACACCTGAATGGCTCCCATACACTGATATGTTTTCATGTGCCAAAATCTACCAGGGATACCTTTTACCCCTCATTCACTGGACTCCTTATCATTTAAGATATGATTCAAGAGTTTTGTATATATTTGCTAAGCCACTAAACGAAGCCAGGTATCTTTCTCTGTGTTCCTATACCATCATGTTTCTGTCTCTAGAATGGCAATCACTATAATACTAAAAATGAAGTACAGCCACTATGGAGAACAGTGTGGAGATTCCTTAAAAAACTGGAAATAGAACTGCCTTATGACCCAGCAATCCCACTGCTGGGCATACACACCGAGGAAACCAGAATTGAAAGAGGCACATGTACCCCAATGTTCATCGCAGCACTGTTTATAATAGCCAGGACATGGAAGCAACCTAGATGTCCATCAGCAGATGAATGGATAAGAAAGCTGTGGTACATATACACAATGGAGTATTACTCAGACATTAAAAAGAATACATTTGAATCAGTTCTAATGAGGTGGATGAAACAGAAAGAAAAACACCAGTATAGTATACTAATACATATATATGGAATTTAGAAAGATGGTAACGATAACCCTGCATGTGAGACAGCAAAAGAGACACAGATGTATAGAACAGTCTTGTGGACTCTGTGGGAGAGGGAGAGGGTGGGATGATTTGGGAGAATGGCATTGAAACATGTATAATATCATATATGAAACAAATTTCCAGTCAGTTTCGATGCATGGTACTGAATGCTTGGGGCTGGTGCACTGGGACGACCCAGAGGGATGGTACAGGGAGGGAGAAGGGAGGGGGGTTCAGGATGAGGAACATGTGTATACCTGTGGCGGATTCATGTTGATGTATGGCAAAACCACTACAATATTATAAAGTAATTAACCTCCAATTAAAATAAATAAATTTATATTAAAAAAATAAAAATATAATGTCATCATCAATATTCACAGTGCATAATAGTATATAAACAAACAACAAATGCACTATATTGGCAATTAATAAACCTTTGGTATTAACTGTATGAATACATAAATTAATCAGTCTATCAACTATAGAAACTATATGTGGCATGAAATAAAGTTATCATCATAGCAATTTTAATTTTTCATTCATTCATTACTGAATATGTATTTTGTGTGCTAACTAAATCTTAAGCATCCTTATAACTAAGGATGAAGAAACTGAGAAAAAGAAAATTAAATTCCTTGTCTAAGGCATATAACAAGTAACTACATACAATACTGCGTGCTCAGTAGTGTCCGTTTCTTTGGGACCCTATGGTCATACTATGGACTGTAGCTCACCAGGCTCCATGAGATTATCTCTTTGTCCATGGGATTCTCCAGAAAAGAATAATAGGTGGGTTGTCATTTCCTTCTTGAGGAGATCTTCTTGACCCAGGGATCAAACCCGCATCTCTTGCATCTCCTGCATTGCCAGGCAGATTTTTTTACCACTAGCACAACCTGGGAAATCCTTAACAAGTAGCTAGGGGAGCTAAAACAAGAATTGAAGAAGGTATCACAGTACACACATTCAGATATTAATAAAGCCATGGATTTATATATAGCACTCAGAAAAAGACAGAACCACACTTTTTAAAACATATATACCCCCTAGAAATGAAAAAAAAAATTCTTCAGTGGGTAAACTCCAACAGATCCTTAAGTATCTCAATTAAATCCTATACTTTTTACAGAATGATTGTGCATTATGAGCCTGATTAGGTCATAAATATTTTTGCTATTCATTTATTTCAGTGATATACTTTTTCTAGATTATGCTTCAATTTTGTACATTATCTCTTAGACCTAGCAAATTCCTCAGTTATCATTTAAGTTTTTGGATACCATGAAAATGTTTAGAGTACCATTTTAAAGAAGTGTCTTAAGCAGTTATCAAATTATCAAATATAATTCTCAATAACCCCTACATCCTGTTATTTATTCCTTTATGAAATCCCTTCTCTTTGAGTGTGGGCTGGATACAGTAACATCTTACCAGTAGAAACCAGTAAAGATATTGGATGCTTCTTCTGTGATTACCTTACAAAAGATTTATGACTTACATTTTGCTGAAAGTTGCTCTCTTTTCTACTGGGCTTGATGAAGCAGTAAAATCTTCACTGTGGAGAGATCCTTGAAGCAAGGAATGGTGAGGAACTGAATGCTGCCAAAAACTATGCATAAACTTGGAAGCACAATGTACTCCAGTTGACACGTTGGATGAGTGCACAGACCTTGGGTCCACACCTTTATTGCAGCCTTGTGAGAGGTTATAAAGAAAGGATTCAGAAAAGCACTGTCTAGTTTTCTAACCTAGAGGAAGAAAATATGAGGTAATAAATATGCATATATGTGTTGCTCTAGTTGGTTAGGTTTTGTGACAATTTGTAACACAGTGGTAGATAATAAATGTAAGATACATGCACAAAAACATATATATTCATATAAAATTGGTTATCAGAAGGGATTTGTTGTGGTTGTTCAGACTCATGGTGTTAGCCTACAGTAACATTTCATTACAAAGATATGCGCATCATTTATAATTGAGCCTTTTAAATTTAATTTGGTTCAAATAATAATTTTGTGTAGTATAGTCATTTGAAATAATGTGGTATAAACATCAATATTCATTTTATATGAAATTATAGAAAATACCTTCATTCTTATTTTTAAATATGCATAACATATTTCAGTTAAAGTCATATATGTCAATAAATTTTAGTGTTAAAACGTGTTATTTTATGAAAATTATCACTTGTAATAAACTGCAACTGTCTTTTTGTTTTAGGTTTATTAGATGAACTTATTTAGACTGTTACTTACTGTGCTATGATTTCCTACAAATAAGAGAGAAGGGACCTAAACATTTATTGGCATCTGCTGTATGTTAGGGAGAAGGCAATGGCACCCCACTCCAGTACTCTTGCCTGGAAAATCCCAAGGATGGAGGAGCCTGGTAGGCTGCAGTCCATGGGGTCGCTAGAAGTCAGACACGATTGAGCGACTTCGCTTTCACTCTTCACTTTCATGTATTGGAGAAGGAAATGGCAACCCACTCCAGTGTTCTTGCCTGGAGAATCCGAGGGACAGGGAAGCTTGTTGGGCTGCTGTCTCTGGGATCGCACAGAGTTGGACACGACTGAAGCGACTTAGCAGCAGTACTAGCAGCAGCAGCTGTGTGTTAGACACTTTATATATATATGTGTGTATATATACATATATATATAATTTATTTAATATTAACAACATTCTTAGAAAAAGTGAAATTGAATTTAAAGGATATACTGTATCATGCAATTTTTCCCCTAAATCTGCATTCTTTGGCTTAATAGAATGAGAGTAAAAACAGGGGTGCCATACACACATATTGGCGTAATTCTGACGGAGATTCTCAATAAGAATTTCAATAAGCTTATAATATTCAATAAAAGTGAAAGAAAGTGAAGTTGCCTAGTCGTGTCCAACTCTGCGATCCCATGGACTGTAGCCTGCCAGGCTCCTCCGTCCATGGGATTTTCCAGGGAGGGGTACTAGAGTGGGTTGCCACTTCCTTCTCCAGGGGTCCTTCTAAACCTAGGGATCGAACCATGGTCTCCTGCATTGCAGGCAGACGCTTTACCATCTGAAGCACCAGGGAAGCCTAGATAGTCAATAAGATGTGAGAAAAAAGTAACTGTGTACAGCAACTATAGATAGCAATCTATAAACATATTACATAGTGTACATAAAGACAGTTTAAGTAAGCTTCGAGAGTTGGTGATGGACAGGGAAGCCTGGCGTGCTGCAGTCCATTGGGTGGCAAAGAGTCAGACACGACTGAGTGACTAAACTAAACTGTTATTTTCACTTTTATTTTAAAAGCAGAGAAAAAGATAATTATGACACCTCCCAAAGGAAAGAAAGTAATTCCAGACTGTGGAAAATGCTTAAGACTTTATTTGCAATAAGATTTGAATAATTTTCTGAACCTATAAATCACATATTAGTTATAGAGTCTGGGTGGGTAGTGCAGAGGATAATCAAATTCTTCTGTTGTATAGGAGCATGTGACCATGAATGAATCATTTAACCTCTGTGCTGCACTTCTCTGGTGTCCATTTAATAAATTTCAGTAGGGCAAAAAGGGTTAGACACATTCACCACTTAGGACATTTTTACCTGAACATCATTTAATTAACTGAATTTTCTTCACACCACTGTGAAGAGAAAGGTTTCCTAAACATTTTTCTGCTCACCTTTAACAAGCAATCATTACTATGCTTTCTTCAAAAAACAAGAAATTATTGAAGCATAGAATGCTCAGTTCAGTTCAGTTCAGTTCAGTCGCTCACTCATGTCTGCCTCTTTGTGACCCCATGAATCGCAGCACACCAGGCCTCCCTGTCCATCACCAACTCCGGGAGTTCACTCAGACTCACACCCATCGAGTCAGTGATGCCATCCAGCCATCTCATCCTCGGTCGTCCCCTTCTCCTCCTGCTGCCAATCCCTCCCAGCATCAGAGTCTTTTCCAATGAGTCAACTCTTCGCATGAGGTGGCCAAAGCACTGGAGTTTCAGCTTTAGCATCATTCCTTCCAAAGAAATCCCAAGGCTGATCTCCTTCAGAATGGACTGGTTCGATCTCCTTGCAGTTCAAGGGACTCTCAAGAGTCTTCTCCAACACCACAGTTCAAAAGCATCAATTCTTCGGCACTCAGCTTTCTTCACAGTCCAACTCTCACATCCATACGTGACTACAGGAAAAACCATAGCCTTGACTAGACGGACCTTTGTTGGCAAAGTAATGTCTCTGCTTTTGAATATGCTATCTAGGTTGCTCATAACTTTTCTTCCAAGGAGTAAGCGTGTTTTAATTGCATGGCTGCAGTCACCATCTGCAGTGATTTTGGAGCCCCAAAAAATAGTCTGATACTGTTTTCACTGTTTCCCCATCTGTTTCCCATGAAGTGATGGGACCAGATGCCATGATCTTCATTTTCTGAACGTTGATCTTTAAGCCAACTTTTTCACTCTCCACTTTCACTTTCATCAAGAGGCTTTTTAGTTCCTCTTCACTTTCTACCATAAGGGTGGTATCATCTGCATATCTGAGGTTATTGATATTTCTCCCGGCAATCTTGATTCCAGCTTGTGCTTCTTCTAGCCTAGCATCTCTCATGATGTACTCTGCATATAAGTTAAATAAGCAGGGTGACAATACACAGCCTTGACTCTATGTATACAATTCATCTTAGGCAACATATATAAAACTAAAACATCACCTTGATGGAAAGATCACTTTTAAGATTATATGGAAAATATCTTTAGAAAATTTATTATGACTATGATTATATCTTATATAAAAGAAAGTTTTGGGTTTGTGGGAATTACTAGGTGGCCTAGGAAGGAAACTAAGGCAAGCTACAACCACAGTGTGTAATCAAGCAAGCTGCAGAAGGCTGCCCAGGAGACAAGAGCTATTGCTTTGTGCAGTGGAGGTCTCAAAGCATTGTGTTCCCATTTCTATTCCCATCATATACAGACATAAAGATAATTGGGTCTCACACACATCTTTCTAATTCTAAATTTCCCTATATGCAGAATATGGTTATTGGTTCTATGCTTTCTTGCAGAGCTGCTTTGCTAGTTAATAAGATCATGACTACCACTTTCTTTGAGCTTTTTGAACTAAGGAACTCTATAAATAAAAGACCCTATTATTTCACCATTCTTGTTATTCACTAAAGAAACAGTCCCTGAAAATGCAGCCTTTCACTGGCTCTGTGTGTAAAATCTCCATTGCCTGCAATGGGAGGGTTTGTGTGACATAATTACAGGAATCTGCCTGTACTGCAGAGTATTGTACAGTAGCGTTCCAAAACATTTCTAAAGAAAATAGATGCTAACATCCACCCACACTTCACCTAACACTCTTAATGCAAAACCCTGACTCCAGATGTCCACAGCTTGCTTTCAAAAAAGCCCCCTCTCAGGATATTCTAAAGTTTAAATGTTAACAAATTATCCCTGAAGAGTAGATATTAAGGCTTTACCAATAATTCTACCAGCACTTTTGGGAATCTTGACTAGGTTTCATCTAATTTTGTTTTAGGGGTTTTCTTTTCTGTACTCTTTTGAATAGAGAGAGATTAACAACACTGGCAGTGCAATTAATCCTGACAGGCCTAAGACCTTTCTCCCCATTTTCCCTATTGTTTTCCAGTTTATAAAAGACTAAATTGTTGATGAACAGATACAAACAGTAAAGCTAATTCATGTAGTTTTCTGCACCTCCAATGCTACATCATGAATACATTTTATTACAGTGATTTATGTTTAAAAATAGATAATATAATTTAATAATGGGCAAATGATGTGTATCTTTTAAATTGTGTAACACTAAGAAAAGGCGTGTGCAATAGAAACTGGAATTCTAATTTTTTTAGTCTAATATTTATATATTCTGTGTAATTAGTAATGCATCATAGCTTTGTGCTACTTTTTTCTGTAAATGAGTTAAAATACTAAATGACATTATTGATATCCATTTATTTGCCTTATTCTAATTCCTGGAAATTTGTGGCCAGGATTTATTTATGTATTTTCCATATACCACTTAATTGGCTTAAGTGTTCTAAGAAGAGCTTCTTTTATTTCCATAATTTCAGTATTTCTTTCCTGTAATCCTTACTATTTTTAATGCATTGTGACTGAGTATTAAATCTTGTGATATACAATCTATAATGAGCTACAACTTTTGAATAAGAGTTCATTTATATTTGGGCATATTGAGAAATACTTAAAAGTAGTCATCTTTCTAATCAGTTCCTAAATTAGGTAACTAGGCAGCCTGCATTCAGTCCCATCTTTTTTTTTTTTTTTTAAGTCTAAGCTAAAAACGTTTTTCACATATACAAAAGGTAATGAATGTGAATTATTAGCAAGCAATATAAATTAAGATAAAATCTAATTCATATTTATAATGTCCCATAAAGTTCTATTAAGACGTTCACATTAGCTTTCTTCACTCTTTGCAATCTGATTTGTGTATCTGCTTTTCCCCACCTCTCACCTCATTCTATCACTGTTTAAACCTGTTTGAACAAGCTTAAATACTCTAAATTTTTGGTAATGGAATAATAATTAAACTTACTTCACTTCATGATCCTCTAAATTTCCAATAAATGGTTAAAATTCACTAGCTCTAATTTTTTTTTTCTACAGTCAGTATTAACTATGTTCAGTTCAGTTCAGTCACTCAATCATGTCTGACACTTTGTGAACCCATGGACTGCACCAAGTCAGGCTTCCCTGTCCATCACCAACTCCCCAAATGTGCTCAAACTCATGTCCATTAAGTCAGTGATGCCATCCAGCCATCTCATCCTCTGTTATCCCCTTCTCCTCCTGCTTTCAATCTTGCCCATCCTCAGAGTCTTTTCCAATGAGTCAGGTCTTCACATCGGGTGGTCAAAGTGCTGGAGCTTCAGCTTCAGCATCAGTTCTTCCCATGAATATCCAAGGTTGATTTCTTATAGGATCGACTGGTTGGATCTCCTTGCAATCCAAGGGACTCTCAAGAGTCTTCTCCATCACCACAGTTCAAAAGCATCAGTTCTTCGGCACTCAGCTTTCTTTATAGTCCAACTCTCATATCCATACGTGCCCACTGGAAAAACCATAGCTTTGATTAGATGGACCTTTGTCAGCAAAGTAATGTCTCTGCTTTTTAATATGCTGTCTAGTTTTGTCATAGCTTTTCTTCCAAGGAGCAAGTGTCTATTAATTTCATGGCTACAGTCACCATCTACAGTGATTTTGGAGCTTAAGAAAATCAAATCTGTCACTGTTCCCATTGTTTCCCCTTCTATTTACCATGAAATGATAGGATCAGATGGCATGATCTTCATTTTTCAAATGTTGAGCTTAAAGCCAGTTTTTTCACTCTCCTCTTTCACTTGCATCAATAGGCTCTTCAGTTCCTCTATGCTTTCTGCCATAAGAGTTGTGTCATATATGCAATATAAAAATAATGAATAAAATATATAAGCATATATTATATATACATATTAGATTTATAGTCAATATACAGAAAAATGCTGCACAGCTAGGATTATTGAAATATTTTTCTGTATATGGATGGACTAATGCATACTTGTGTGTATACATGTATATTTTCTTTGCAATCTATTTTATATAATTTGAAAACAAACACTATATATTAATTCTAGAGGTCAAATTTTCTACAGGAATTCATCAGCCCTATTATAGATTATATACAGTACAAAACATATCCAAATATTAAAGTAATATTTTCCATCACAGTATATAATTATTAGTACTTCAAAAATGTGCTTCTTTTTACAAACAAACTCATCAACACAAGAGTGAAAAAAAGATGTGAGAAAAAAAAGAGTCATTATTTTAGATGTGAAATTCTTCTAAAGTGATATTAGTCTACATATTAGTTATATTTTAGTAATTGCTGTTATTTACTGAATAAAAGGTAACCCAATTAATGCAATGTGTTTATGGTTCTATAATGTTAACACCAAGGAATTTCATGAATACTAAATGAGCCTTTTCTCCACTGACATAAACTGTCTTTTTTCACTTATTAAATTTCAAAATAAGCATGTTTCTCTTTGTTATTTCCATATATTTTATCTTTCTTATGTATTCAGTCAGCTTACAGAATTTCAGCTTTGACCTCAACTGTGGACAATTTCTTTGTCAAAATAACAGAACTACAATGGCTTTGAAGTGAAGTGAAGTGAAGTGGCTCACTCGTGTCCGACTCTTTGCGACCCCATGGGCTGTAGCCTACCAGGCTCCTCTGTCCATGGGATTTTCCAGACAATAGTCCTGGAGTGGATTTCCATTTCCTTCTCCAGGGGATCTTCCCAACCCAGGGTTTGAACCCTGGTCTCCCACATTGTAGACAGGCACTTTACCGTCTGAGCTACCAGGGAAGTGCCTTTAACTGAGAGCAAACTCTGGAATCATTCTCTCCTCTCTGTGTGAGTAAATGCATAAATCAAATAAACTGGCTTTAAGTTATTCTTACTTACTTTAGATATGTCATATCCTGTACAGCTCAACACAATCCCTATTACTCCTCATTGTCTCCTCATTATCACCATTGCACAGGATTCAAAAAAGTAAGACTGCATTTTTATTTTATATATAGTTGATCCAGGGCTTCCCTGATGGCTCAGTTGGTAAAGAAACCTCTTGAAAGCAGGAAACCTGGGTTTATTCCCTAGGTTGGGAATATTCCCTGGAGAACAAAATGACAGCCAATGCCAGTATTCCTTCCAGGAAAATCCCATGAACAGAGTGGCAGGCTATATAGTCCATGGGGTCACAAAGAGTTAAACATGATTTAGCAACTTCACCACCACCACAGAGTTGAATACATCTATTGATCTATCTATCTATCTACCTATCTATATCTATACTTTCTTTGTGGATGTAAAGGATATTACTCCTACTAAAAGAAGCAAAGGCCTGCTTTATATTATTAAGATAGCCATTTTTAACACTTAAACTTGTAATCCTTAATTCCATCATTCCAGAATCCTTTTTTTTTTTTTTTTCCTCAGTTAACATCTTTTTCTTCAACTCTTAGAGAGCTCCAGCTATAAGACTTTCCTTCCATCAAAATATATTCCTACTTTTGGGTTTCTTCTTTTTTTTCTTTTTAAATGGTTTTTAGCTCCAATGGCACAACACTTGAACTACTTATGTTATGTGGCTTAATCACTCTAGTATGTTGTATTTACTCAGCAACAAATTTGTCCACATATTGAACTGTGTTCTAGTCTGTAGTTTTATCTCCTATTCTTCTTTCACACTGCTAACAAAGCAAGCTTTCAAAAATGGAAATTGATCATGTTGTCCATCTGCTTATAATAATATCATGTGGCTGTCTATGGCCTATGAAATGAAGGTCAAGTCTTTTAGTACTGAGTACACATTGCAAACTCTGTCACTCATCTTGTAACTAAAGCAGAACTAAGTCTCCATGCATAAAATTGACTAATACTGAAACTTTTGCATAGAGAGATTTTCTGTCTCAATTTTACATTTCGACATTTTAATAGTTTAGCAGTGTCTGTTCCTTTAACAGAAACCTGTGAAAATTTGAAAAATTTGGAATATGTGGTCTTAGATATATGTGAATATTTTATTTAAAGGATTTTTTTAAGAAAAAATTCAAACACCTATGGATTGTTTCTATATATTTAATAACAATGGTTTTTATAGGAAAATGATAATATATATTTTAACATCAACTTTCTATGAAAAATTCCCATCAGAAAAACCATGCATATTTGTTTACTGTTTTCCTTAATCAGACATTTTGAATCTTTAGAAGGTATAATCAAAAGATTTTTTGAAGGCAAATTTACTTTCTAAGCTGGGATATAATAACTTTACTATTTCAAGCCCACATACATGTACTTGGGTAGCTGAGGAAGCATGCTTACATCCAGACTTCTGTGAATGGAGCTTGTGTGTGTGTCATCCTGTTTGTGGCCCTTCAGTTAGAACTGGTCTGCCATAATTCTCACAGTAGGAACCAGAATATAAGAATGCCCCTTCTAGGACCTCCTGTTCAGCCAGACCCTTCTCCCATTTCCTCACAAGATCTGCTATTACCTTTTTACCTTTCAATTTCTGTGAACTCATGGTTTTACATCTGTCTCTAGAATTTACATAAAACCTATCCTATGTTTAATCAGCAGGTATAAATAATCTATTCCAGACATTCCATCTAATATTTCTCTCAACACTCTTATTTTGTCCCCTATAAGAATGTGATGATTTGCTCCCTGATTATGCCCTTAGCCAAGAGGTTTTAGCAAATAGCAGATATTCAGTATTGCTATTTTTTGGATGAATGGATGAATAGGAAGCCTAAAACTCTATATGAGCTGTTCTTTTTCTACTACCAGTGGGGCTTTGAGATGCAAGCAACATGTGAGCTAGTCCAAAACAAACACAGCTCACCCTGAATCGATAAGGATTAAAAATGCAGATGACATCACCCTTATGGCAGAAAGCAAACAAGAACTAAATAGCCTCTTGATGAAAGTGAAAAAGGAGAGTGAAAAAGCTGCCTTAAAACTCAACATTCAAAAACCTAAGATCATGGCATCTGGTCCCATCACGTCATGGTAAATAGATTTGGAAACAGTGACAGACTTTATTTTCTTGGGTTTCAAAATCCTTGCAGATGGGGACTGCAGCCATGAAGTTAAAAGATGCTTACTCCCTGGAAGAAAAGCTATGACAAACCTAGACAGCATATTGAAAAGCAGAGACTTTATTTTGCTGAAAAATGTTTGTCTAGTTAAGGCTATGGTTTTTCCAGTAGTCATGTATGTATGTGAAAGTTGGATAATAAAGAAAGCTGAGCACTGAACAATTGATACTTTTGAACCATAATGTGGGAGAATACTCTTGAGAGTCCCTTGGACTGCAAGGAGACCAAATCAGTCAATCCTAAAGGAAATAGATCCTGAATATTCATTGGAAGCACTGATGCTGAAGCTGAAACTCCAATACATTGGCCACCTGATGCGAAGAACTGACTCCTTGCAGAAGACCCTGATGATGGGCAAGATTGAAGGCAGGAGAAGAAGGGGATGACAGAGGATAAGATGGTTGGTTGGCATTACCGACTCAAAAGATAAGAGTTTGCATAGGCTCCGGGTGCTGGTGATGCACAGGAAAGCCTGATGTGTTGCAGCCCATGGAGTTGCAAAGAGTCAGACATGACTGAGCAACTGAACTGAACTAAACTGAAAAACCCCTACCTCTGCAGCAAGTTAACCTACTCAACATTTGATTAACTCTCTTGCATTCTCCCTGGGACACGAGAAATGTAAGTTATAGTACTAAGCAAGAGTATTTATGTGAAAATATTTCCTGCTTTATGAACTGCTTCTGGGCTGTGAGAAAAACTCTGGAATTTTGAGCTTTCCTAAGGGCAGGGATGGATTTCCCTAGTGGCTGAGACAGTAAATAATCCACTTGTAATGCAGGAGATCTGAGTTTTTCCCTGGGTTGGGACAATCCCCTGGAGAAAGACATGACAACCCAGTTCAGTATTCTTGCCTGGAGAATCCCCTTGGACAGAGGATCCTGGCGGGCTAAGGTCCATGGGATTGCAAAGAGTTGTACACAACTAAACTGGAGAAACTCCCATAGACGGAGGAGCCTGGTGGGCTGCAGTCCATGGTCGCTAAGGGTCGGACATGATTGAACGACTTCACTTTCGCTTTTCACTTTCATGCATTGGAGAAGGAAATGGCAATCCACTCCAGTGTCCTTGCCTGGAGAATCCCAGGGATGGGGGAGCCTGGCGGGCTGCTGTCTATGGTGTCGCACAGAGTTGGACACGACTGAGGCGACTTAACAGTAGCAGCAGTGAGGTTAAACACAGCAACAAAGCACAAGGGCAGTGACTCTTGTAACTGACACAACCATTGCAAGGATTCTACATTTGGGTATGAAGTTTTTATGCTTACTAGTTCCTGAGACTCACAGAGGTTTTAAATCAAGGAAATGTTTGGATTCCATCCTCTTGTACTTGAGTTATCTGCTGGATGACTGCTGCAAGGATCTTTGATGAAGAGGAATGACTCACGTTTGCTGCTATCAAGCTGGGGTTCCTGACCAACACCTTTCTGAATACACTGCCTGAGACAATTATGTGAACTAGGACAATCTCCTTATGGAAAATGTAGGGGAAAAAAAAGAGTGCTTAGAAAACCAGTTTCAAATTAATTGTGAAATAGTCATTTCAAAGCTGGAAAATCAAATAGAATACTTGAAATTTTAAATACTTTATTAGAAATCACATGATTTATTTGAAGAGTCATTAGAAAGTATCTACTCAACCTGTCAACCATATTTTCTATAAAACACATTATATAGCCTTAGATAGTAAAGAATCTGCCTACAATTCAGGAGACCTGGGTTTGAGACTGGAAAAACCTCCTTAGAAGAGAATGGCTATCCACTCCAGTATTATCGCCTGGAGAATCCTATGGACAGAGGAGCCTGGTGGGCTACAGTCCTTGGGGTTGTAAAGAGTTAGACATGACTAAGTAATTAACATACTTCTTAGCTAACCTATTAAAGTGTTTGATATCACCTAATTAACCTATTAAAGAGGCAGCCTAATGTAGCTGAGTATGGAATTGGAGTCTAAAAATCTTTGGCAAATTCCTTAAATTATCTGATTGAAAGTTCCCTCTGTTGTAGAACTAGGAAGCTAATTCATCTAAAAAGGCTGTTATACAATAAAAATGGGGTATTATAAGTAAAAGTAAGTTGAGACTTTTAGAGCATTAAAAAATTCCTGAAACATTATCTTAAACTGTTAACAATGAAACATCCAAATACAAAGAATTCTGGGAAATATACTTAAACTCTGACACAAAATATTTTTGAACTTCAATCGAAAAGTGTGATTATATATTCTATTACATAGTCAACTATGCAAAACTGATAAATTTACCAATTTATCTGCCTTGGTTCAGCAGATATCTATATATTTTACTTTTTTTATTATAGTAACAGTTTGAATGGGCTACAGAATTTGACTGTGTTTTTAACTTGGATTAAGTTAATCAAGTTTTTCCATGGCGCCATTCAGATCCCATTTCCTATCATCTTGTTTTCCTTCAGATCACTCAGCTCCAGTGTACCTACCTTCTTGTTAGTCTTCATCTCAGGTCATTACACATTTTATATTATCTCTAAACCTTAGTTTTCTGTCATTTTCACAATCCTCATTTTTATTAACTCTCATTTCTGTGCCATTTCCTCATAGTTTTTAAAATTATGTAACTTATAACATGTTTGTTAATTTTTATTTGTTTCTTCCTTCACTTTTTTGTAAGTTCCAGAATAATAGCAATATTTTTCTTTGTTTATTTTATTTTAAAACCCATGATTAAGTCATAGGCCTCAGTACTTGACAAAGAGTAGAAATTCAACACATATATATTCTTTGGCTTTTAGTTCAGAAAAATAAAGTCTAAGTTACATTGGAGAAAATTCCCTGTGTTTATGGAGTAATTCCCTACTCTACATGATCTCTGTTCTCTGCTGGAATTTCTAATTGATGATTTTTGAAGCCAAACTAGATCATTATTAAGTTAACCTTATTCCTATTAAGTTAACCTTTTCTACCTGCTGTTCATTTTGCTAAATCACTCTTTTAAAAAATTCAGTGATCAAAAGTTTAATTTCTACAATATTTGGGTTATTCTTTTTTGTGACTTGATTTTTTAAAAAGAATAACAGCTAAATGGTCTAAAACACAGAAACGAAGATTCCTAATTGGAATTACAGTTTTTCCTAAAAGAGTTAACCAGTTGATTTCAGATATATGCTTTACAAAAAGGATTCTATAGCTGCCTGCCTTAAGAAGCCTTAAAAACATATGTGCTAAGTTCCCTATTACCTCCCAAATTTATAGTTTATATGATTTTCAGTATCTAAGAATGGAGATTGATAAGGAAGTTTCCCTAAGTTATTCAAACACATGACTGTTAACATGTCCCATATCAACCACCTGTGAACAGATTCATACCTTCATGGAAAGTTACATCATGAAATGGTCCAAGGTTCTATCAACATTCAATTCTGAATTCTGTTAGAAATAGATCAAATATAGCAGGTGAATATTTTTTTATCACCTATGTTTACTTACCTCTTTCTTGTGCAAGAAACTTACATTTCTTCTTCAGTTTTATATAGTTTTCATATGGCCATTCACTTTTCAGATTTGGAAAAGTTTAGTGTGAGTATTTTGGTAAATTTCAGATCTCTCCCATCTCTCCTGTACAATTTGTCAAAGTTGCATCTAAGTTTATGTAGGCTTACAAATTTTAAACTCTGAGAAAAAAAGTAAGCATTTATTAGAAAATATAATCTTATCACATATATAAATAAAGTCATATTAATATTTTCTTCTACTTATCTAGTAATATTTATTTTGCATTCAAAGAATTAAGTATACAACAGCCAACAATACTAGGATTCTACCTAGAAGGAATTTGTTATATAGAATATGAGACAGCAAGAAAGTGAATAATTACAACTTGATAAATTCTACTGCAGGGGTAAAACACAGAACATAAACTTGAGTAGCCATAGGAGAGCCACCTCTCTAGTCTTAGAGAAAGAAGCAAAAAATATCCCTAAGGAAATACTATGTGAAAATAAATCTGAAGTAGATAAGAGTTATTCAAGCAGAAAGGAATTTCAAGTAGGACTGTCATATGTAAATGAGTGCTGGTGAGAGAGGCTGCACTGTATTGTGGAACTGTAAGTCATTAAGTAGGCAGGAGGTAGAGATGGGAGATTAATGAGAGGTAAACCTGGAGATGCAAGACTAAGTCAAAGAATAGAGAATTTTTATATATCATTTTTAATGAGTCAAATCTAAAACTAAAAACAATGTAAAGTTACTTGAGTCTTTCAAGCACTGGGGTCATACAACCAAAGTTGAAATTCTGAGTGACCACTCTGACTATAGTGTGCAAACAACTTGAAGGGTAGGCCACCTGAATTAGAGAGACAAGACAGGCAGCTCTTGAAATAATCAGGGTCACATGGCATTATGGATGAAAATAATTCAGTGGAAATGAAAGGAAGAGAATGAGAGAGATAGAGACAAAGTTGGGGGGAGGGGAGAGGCACAAGCAACAGGGAGAGAGAGACTTGAGAAGTTTACCAAAGTAGTGATGATAAATCTAGGAATTGACCAGCACTGAAAAGTCAGAATTTGGATTAAATGTCTGGTATTGCTAAAGCATCCAGGTAGATATCAATAGATATGAGCGCCAGGGACAATATATTGAAGCACCTAGAGTTGGGTGTAATTAGGAAGAAAGTCTGGAACAGATGTTAAAATGCTGCAAACTGTACCAAACAGGCAAGGTGTTACTTCTCTTTGATGAAGAATGAGAACATAATAGAAAAGAACAAGTCCAAACTTCAGCATATAGCTAATCACCCAAATGTCAGTCTTAAATAAAGGCCAGCATTCAGATGGCTTATATGACAGGAAAGGAGCTCTGTTTTGTCAGAGTTTCATAGTTCCCATAAGATACGCTCAGGCAGTTACCAAAACCTATT
Source organism: Neotragus moschatus (assembly GCA_006410615.1). Lineage (NCBI taxonomy): Eukaryota > Metazoa > Chordata > Mammalia > Artiodactyla > Bovidae > Neotragus > Neotragus moschatus. The sequence continues at coordinate 154,493 of SJYA01000940.1, read as the reverse complement.
GCTATAGCTGGGCTTGATTCTCCCTAATGGATGCCATTCAGTTACTGTTCTCTGATCACTCTGACAGAAAATTGAAGTCTGAAGAGACCTTGTTTGTTTGTCCTTTAATATCCAGGGGGAACAATGCGCTTCATGTTCCATCTGTGAATCATCCTTATTTTAATCAGTATCTCTTACAGAACCTAAAGGAGAAATTGATTGAAACTATTACTTTGCTGGCAAAGAGAATGTTGTGATTTGCAAAAATCTCAGGAGAAAAATAAGCACAATGATAGGCAGAGCAGTTACCTTTGGCATAGATACACATTGTATTATTGTTTCAACAGCATTACACACTCAAAAAAGATAGAATTCAGTTATTACTCAGGGAAATATGAGACTCTCTGTACTGTGAATTCTCTTTCTCTCTTCCTCATATGGGAGAGAGAATATATATATAGATGTGTGTGTGATATGTGTGTGTGTGTATATGTATGTATAACTGCTAGGTGATAAAATCAGGCATTGAATCTTTATTTCCACATTTTTAGTTTCCTAAGCAACAAATTCTTTAGTGATTCAGGACTCTGAAATCCTAAGAACTTTTTTCTGGGACTAAGCGGCTACCTTGAATTTTCTTAACTAGCTGAGATAAGAGTCAACCAGGTAACATTTTGTAATGAGTGTTTGTTTACAATAGGAAGTAAAAACAAAAGGTATTGTAGTCTCAAATTCTAATTAGGGCACTGATCCATGTCATGACAAAGCACTAGCCAGTTTCCTATTAAAACCCGGGAAGCAAAGCACAACACTGAAATAAAGTGGCAAGGGCCGTGACTTGGTAAACCTTGTATAAGTTTCAAGGCAGCCTGATACACAGAAATGTTTGGATAGAGAGGAAAAAAGAGTATGAATGTGTCCTTTGCTGCTTGTGGCAGCTCAGTTTTTAGAGACCACAGTAAAGTTTCAAAAATCTTTAAACATGCAAGAGCAAAGGAATAAAAATATCATTGTACAGATCTGACAATATTGGGAATGAAGAGTTGAGAGGATATTGGAAATGTTTGGTTTTTCATGTGCTGTCTCACAGTATATTAAAACCCAACTTTTTTATTTGCCTTGCATTTTGATTTTAAGATGTTCAGGTTTCTACAAGAACAGCCATTAAATATTAAATTCTGACTAAGGACCGGGCAGCGGCTGCTGCATATTTCTATTTATTATTTAAACTGGAAGCCCCAAAAGACAATATGGGGATTTTTCTTCCACCAAACACATCCTTTGCCAGTCTTCAGAGGGGATACCAGCTGGATCCACTAGATTCTGCAGTTGGTGGGAGGAAGGCTCAGCATCCACTTCATTATACATCAGCTTCTCCCTCTTCCCAATACAGATGCTATTTTCTCAAAAGTGAGTATCCCATGACACAGATTAATCAGATTCTTACTAGGGTATTTTCACCTATACCATTGCCTGATTATGGAAATTCCGTGAAAAACAAAAAATTGATCATCTTTCCCTATTAGCAATTCCTTAATAATATTTTTTAATTTAAATGAGAAAAAAATATTCCATTATATTATTCTCTAAACATCTTGATTGTATTACAAGGGTCACTAAAATACAGACCTCTATCACTGTTAACAACATCAAAATAAATTGATGTCAGGAAATATATATCCTACTCCTTTATGTTCTCCATTACCTAACAGCTCCTTTTGACTCAATATCAACTTAATCATTCTGTTAAACTAATTTTATTTTTAAACAGAACTACAATTCAGTGTTCCCTAAGGTCAGATATATTTCATTTTCTTTTCCAAAAATTTTCAACTCAGTAACCAGCTGAATATTAGAAGAAATCAATTTAAAAATAAAATCATTCTGGAAACCCTACTATATAATTCAGAACAGATGTGGTTTTCCTAAATCTGAATCTCTGACTCATTCCCTGTTACTGTCATCACTTCTAATAGTATAAAAGATGTAAGACCTAACATAATGCATGATTATATTGAATGGAAGTAGAATAATAGGGGCTATGATCATTAAAAAATCTCAAAATTTAAGCACTAAGAAGAAACTTTGTTGCTGTTGTTCAGTCACTAAGTCGAGTCCGACTCTGCAATCCCGTGAACCTCAGGACACTAGGAATCCCTATCCTTCACTGTCTCCTGGAGTTTGCTCAAATTCATGTCCATTGAGTCAGTGATGCCTTCCAACCATCTCTTCCTTTGTCACCACCTTCTTCTATAGCCCTCAATCTTTCCCAGCATCAGAGACTTTTCCAATGAGTCAGCTCTTCCCATCAGGTGGCCAAAATATTGCAGCTACAGCTTCAGCACCAGTCCTTCCAATGAATGACCAGAGTTGATATTTTCAGGATTGACTGATTTGATCTCCTTGCTGTCCAAGGGACTCTCAAGAGCCTTCTCCAGCAACAGTTTGAAAGCATCAATTCTTCAGCACACAGGCTTTTTTACGTTCCAGCTCTCACATTCCTACATGACTAATGGAAAAACCAAAGCTTTGACTATAAGAACCTTTGTTGGTAAAGTAATGTCTCTGCTTTTTAATGTACTGTCTATGTTTCTCATAGCTATTCTACCAAGAAGCAGGCTTTTTATACACTGTCTTAATTTTGTGGCTGCAATCACCATCCTCCTTGATTGTGGAGCCTAAGAAAATGAAATCTGACACTGTTTCCATATTTTCCCCATCTACTTGCCATTAAGTGATAGTGCTGGAGGCCATGATCTTTGATTTTGAAAGTTGAGTTGTAATCCAGCTTGTTCACTCTCCTCTTCCACCTTCATCAAGATGATGTTTTGTTCTTCTTCATGCTCTAAACTTTTAAGAATATAGTTATCCTTGAGACTTCATTCAAGTTAGCAATCTTATCTAAATTTTTATAACTTTTTTTTTTTTTTTGCTTTGTCTATACATTTCTCCTTTAAAATGTTAAATTAGGTTAGGGTCAGTTCACTCGCTCAGTCATGTCCGACTCTTTGCGACCCCATGAATGATAGCACACCAGGTCTCCCTGTCCATCACCAACTCCCAGAGTTCACTCAGACATAAATTAGGTTAACACCATTGAAAAAAACACTAAACAAATAATCAGTATATATAACACCATTAAGAAACTTTTTGATTTAAAATTTTAAAATGTTACATATTTATGCCAAGATCATTGTCATTTGAGGCTTTTTGTGGCTTTGTGTATCCCAGGCTTTAAGCAATCTTAAAACTTGTTCATAATTTCCCAACTATATATGAATTTCAGTTCAGGCACTCAGTCAGGTATATGAACTTATTAAAATTTATAATAATGGTTTCAAAAGTCAAATATTTTAAAAGAAAATAAACACAGAATCCACTACTACAGACAGAAGTTAAAATCACTCTTGCCTATGAATATAGCAATCTTAGTAAAAGTTTATAATAATGGTTTCAAAGGTCAAATATTTTAAAAGAAAATAAATACAGAATCTACTACTCCAGACAGAAGTTAGAATCACTCTTGCCTATGAATATAGCAATCTTAGTGCCGAATAAGAGAAAAGGCTGTGTTCTCCCCCAAGACAGCCTCATCACTTAAGTAAGTATACCTGGTTTTTGGTCTTGATCTCTTTCTTCTTAGTTGGTAAACTCCTGTCTCTCCAACTGCACTTTGCTGGAGCAGCCATGAAGAGATACTCCATGTCCAAGGTAAGAGAAACCAAAGCAAGATGATAGGTGCTGAGAGGNAAAGGCTGTGTTCTCCCCCAAGACAGCCTCATCACTTAAGTAAGTATACCTGGTTTTTGGTCTTGATCTCTTTCTTCTTAGTTGGTAAACTCCTGTCTCTCCAACTGCACTTTGCTGGAGCAGCCATGAAGAGATACTCCATGTCCAAGGTAAGAGAAACCAAAGCAAGGTGATAGGTGCTGAGAGGGGGCTTCAGAGAGCAGACAGACTGAAGCCACAATCACAGACAAAGAGCCAATCTGATCACAGGGACCAAGGCTTGTCTAACTCAATGAAACTAAGCCATGCCATGTGGGGCCACCCAAGACACACGGGTCATGGTGGAGAGGTCTGACAGTATGTGGTACACAGGAAAAGAGAATGGCAAACCAATTCAGTATTCTTGCCTTGAGAACCCCNGGGGGAGCCTGGTGGGCTGCTGTCTGTGCGGTCACACAGAGTCGGACACGACTGAAGTGACTTAGCAGCAGCAGGAGGAGGTTGATGATGGACAGGCATGCTGCAGTTCATGGGTTCGCAGAGTCGAACACGTCTGAGAGACTGAACTGAACTGAACTTTCTTTTATTTATGTTGCTTTCTTATGTCACTATTTCTCAGAAGCAGGCCATATAATATTCCTGTGTTAACAAATTTTTTTATCCAGCAGTTATTCACATTTAGCTGGGGGACGACAGAGGATGAGATGGCTGGATGGCATCAGTGACTCAGTCGGCGTGAATCTGAGTGAACTCAGAGTTGGTGATGGACAGGGAGGCCTGGTGTGCTGCAATTCATGGGTCGCAAAGAGTCGGACACAACTGAGTGACTGAACTGAACTGAACTGATGTGTATTTCAGGAATGGCATACAACACACCAAGGAAGTAATTAAGAATAAACTAGACAAGACATTGATTTAATGATTATCTATTTGGGGGAAATAAAGACAAGTATGCATAAAGCCTCATCATCTTTTAATAAATATTTGATCTGAGAGGTAGAGGTATAATAGGCCAGTATATGAGGAACATAAAGTCTGTCACTGTTTCCAGCTCCAGAAGTTGGTGATGACAGGGAGGCTTGGCATGCTGCAGTCCATGGGGTCACAAAATGTTGGAAACGACTGAGTGAACTGAATTGATGAAAATCAAACCTAGGAAAAGGATATCAGGAAATATGTTCCAGAGTAGTGTTTTCAAAGGTAGATCTGACTAGGACAAATCTATGGGAAGAAATAAGGAAGCATTTTCCAAAAGAAAACATTGCTTATGTAAACATCTAGAGATTTGAAGGCTCATAGTCCTTGTCAATGATCATGGCCTTGACAATGGGGTAAAAGAGTAAAATTCACTTTGAAAAATAATCATTTCTCTCCTGAACAATGCTTCAAAGGAAATTATTAGTACCTTTCTGGATATATGTACTTTCTTTTTAAATTTTCAAAACTAACAATGTTTCTACTCATAATGCATTAAAGAAGATTATAGTTGAATCTTAGTGGCCTGTAATACCTATGTCTCTTCATCAGTTCAATTAAGTTCAGTTCAGTCACTCAGCCGTGTCTGACTCTTTGTGACCCCATGAATCATAGCACGTCAGGCCTCCCTGTCCATCACCAACTCCCAGAGTTCACTCAGACTCACGTCCATCAAGTCAGTGATGCCATCCAGCCATCTCATCCTCAGCCGTCCCCTTCTCCTCCTGCCCCCAATCCCTCCCAGCATCAGAGTCTTTTCCAATGAGTCAACACTTCACATGAGGTGGCCAAAGTACTGGAGTTTCAGCTTCAGCATCATTCCTCCAAAGAAATCCCAGGGCTGATCTCCTTCAGAATGGACTGGTTGGATCTCCTTGCAGTCCAAGGAACTCTCAAGAGTCTTCTCCAACACCACAGTTCAAAAGCATCAATTCTTTGGCGCTCAGCCTTCTTCACAGTCCAGCTCTCACATCCATATGGGGAAAAGGTAATTTAGGAATCTAAAATCTGATCCTTTGTATCATAAATTTCCAATTGAAGAGTGATTGTAATCACAGTTCTGATAGTATTGAATTATTTATAAGTTCTTCACTTTCAATTCAGTTCAGTTGCTCAGTCATGTCTAACTCTTTGACATCCCATGGACTGCAGCACGCCAAGCTTCCCTGTCCATCACCAACTCCTAGAGTTTACCCAAAAACATGTCCATTGAGGTAGTGATGCCATCCAACCATTTCATCCTCTGTCGTCCCCTTCTCCTCCTGCCTTCAATCTTTCCCAGCATCAGGGTGGGAATGAAAAGCATGACTCATTGGAAAAGCATCAGCATTGCTTTTCCAATGAGTCAGCTATTCACATCAGGTGGCCAAAGCATTGGAGTTTCACTTCAGCATCAGTCCTTCCAATGAATATTTAGGACTGATTTCCTTCAGGATTGACAGGTTTGATCTTCTCAAACCAGTCAAAGGGACCCTCAAGGGTCTTCTCCAATGCCACAGTTCAAAAGCATCAGTTCTTTGGTTCTCAGCTTTCTATATAGTCCAATTCACATCCATACATGACAGCTGGAAAAACCATAGCTATAACTAGAAGGACTTTGTCATCAAAGTAATGTCTATGCTTACTAATATGCTGTTTAGGTCAGTCATAGATTTTCTTCCAAGGAGCAAGCATCTTTTAAGTTCATGGCTGCAGTCACCATCTGCAGTGATTTTGTAGCCCAAAGTCTCTCACTGTTTCATTTCCAGATCTATTTGCCACAAAGTGATGAGACTGGATGCCATGATCTTAGTTTTTCTGAATGTTGAGTTTTAAGCCAACTTTTTCACTCTCCTCTTTCATTTTCATCAAGAGGCTCTTTAGTTCTTCTTCACTTTTTGCCATAAGGGTGGTGTCATCTGCATATCTGAGGTTATTGATATTTCTCCTGGCAATCTTGATTCCAGCTTATGCTTCATTCAGCCTGGCATTTCACATGGTGTTCTCTGCATATATTAAATTGAGCAGGGTAACAATAGTCAGCCTTGACATACTCCTTTCCCAATTTGGAACCAGTCTGTCATTCCATGTCCATTTCTAACTGTTATTCCTTGATCTGAATACAGACATCTCAAGAGGCAGTTCAGGTGGTCTGGTATTCCCAGCTCTTGAAGAATTTTCCAGCTTGTTGTGATCCACACAGTCAAAGGCTTTGGTGTAGTAATTAAAGCACAAGTAGATGTTTTTCTGGAATTCTCTTGCTTTTTTGACGATCTGACAGATGTTGGCAATTTGATCTCTAGTTCCTCTGCCTTTTCTAAAACCAGCTTGAACATCTGCAAGTTCATGGTTTGTGAGAGCCTGGCTTGGAGAATATTGAGCATTATTTTGCTAGCATGTGAGATGAGTGCAATTGTGTGGTAGTTTGAGCATCTTTGGCATTGCCTTTCTTTGGGATTGGAATGAAAACGGAATTTTTCCAGTCCTGTGGCCACTGCCAAATTTTCCAAATTTGCTGGCATATTGAGTGCAGCACTTTCATAGCATCATATTGTAGGATTTGAAATAACTCAACTAGAATTCCATCACCTCCACTAGCTTTGTTTGCAGTTATGCCTCCTGAAGCCGACTTGACATTGCATTCCAGGATATCTGGCTCTAGGTAGGTGATCACACCATTGTGGTTATCAGTTAATGACATCAGGTTAAGGTAAGCATGTGATGCTACAAACAAAATATAAGCAAAATATGTGAAGCTATAAAAAATTTAGTACTTAATTTTAATAACTGTCAATGGACATACAACCAATATTATTTTATTCATAATCCCCAGTCTAGTAGTTTATAAAGTTAGATGAAACTTTGATATATTTTCCTATGGGGACATTTATATGACTTAAAGATAACATGTACAACTGAAAACTTGGTTTGCCTTTATTCTTTTTTTTTTTTACTTTTTCACAGATTTTCCTGGTTTAATGGTTTATTTCAAATTGTACCATCTGCAAAAGGTGTACAGGTGTTTATCTGCTTATATGAATAACAAGAATCTTTTCAAAACCAATAAAGTTATTAATTATTATGTGTAGTCTGTTTATCACACAACTATTTTAAGATGAGAGTTATTGTTAACATGCTGAATTAATTCATGAAAACCAAAACCAAAAAAAGTAAATGCTTCTTCTTGTAAAGCAATTCACATTTCAAAGCATAATGAAGTAACAAGAAGATAAATTATATTAATCTATAAGAAAAAATGCATAAAAAAGAGGATAGAGTAAGTCTGTTGTAAACAGTTAAGTAAAATCGATCAAGTTCAACTGAACTCTGGTAAGAATTTGAGTTCAAAGGTCTAAATCCTAGTTCATTTTCAAGTACATTGTGGAATTTCTAAACAAATCATTGGATTTCCAATTCATTGCCTTTATATACACAAAATGAAGATAAGAATTCAAGACTATAATGTAATGTTGACATATTCTACAAACTAACTGTGTCTAATAATATAAAAAGATAACATACTAACATTATATTTTTATTATAACAATTTAACACACTAAATTCAAATCTGTATACTCATTTTAAAGAGAGTAAGGGAGAGTGAAAAAGTTGGCTTAAAGCTCAACATTCATAAAACTACGATCATAGCATCTGGTCCCATCACTTCATGGCAAATAGATGGGGAAACAGTGTTAGATTTTATTTTGGGGGGGCTCCAAAATCACCGCAAATGGTTATTGCAGCCATGAAATTAAAAGATGCTTACTCCTTGGAAGGAAGGGTATGACCAACCTAGATGGCATATTCAAAAGCAGAGACATTACTTTGCTGACTAAGGTCTGTCTAGTCAAGGCTGTGGTTTTTCCTGTGGTCATGTATGGATATGAGATTTGGGTTGTGAAGAAAGCTGAGCCCCAAAGAATTGATGCTTTTGAACTGTGGTGTTGGAGAAGACTCTTGAGAGTCCCTTGGACTGCAAGGAGATCCAACCAGTCCATCCTGAAGGAGATCAACCCTGGGATTTCTTTGGAAGGAATGATGCTAAAGCTGAAACTCCATTACTTTAGCCACCTCATATGAAGAGTTGGCTCATTGGAAAAGACTCTGATGCTGGGAGGGATTGGGGGCAGGAGGAGAAGGAGACAACAGAGAATGAGATGGCTGGATNCAAACTCATGTCCATTGGAGATGTGTATAAGAGACAGGATCAACCCTGGGATTTCTTTGGAAGGAATGATGCTAAAGCTGAAACTCCATTACTTTAGCCACCTCATATGAAGAGTTGGCTCATTGGAAAAGACTCTGATGCTGGGAGGGATTGGGGGCAGGAGGAGAAGGGGACAACAGAGAATGAGATGGCTGGATGGCATCACCGACTCGATGCACGAGAGCTTGGGTGAACTCCGGGAGTTTGTGATGGACAGGAATGCCTATCCTGCTGCAATTCATGGGATCGCAAAGAGTCAGACATGACTGAGCAACTGAACTGAACTAAAGTGAGGTATTGAGTTCTTTGTAAAGGCCACATTACAAATGGAAATCATGTCTATGCACCTTATTTTATATAATGTAAGACATCATTATTTTCAGTACCAGTAGGAAAGAATAAAGTGCTTACAGTTAAAATCTGATACAATTATTTTTGTCATTTCATATGTTTCATTTTTTTTTAATTTTCTTTTTATCTTATTAAGAAAATTCTTTTATAACTACATAGACATGTATTTTTGTTCCAGTTTTTTGGTCACTCATTATGTCTGACTCTTTGCTACCTATGGACTGCACCATGCCAGGCATCCTTGTCCACTTTCTCACAGAGTTTGCTCAAACTCATGTCCATTGAGTGGGAGATGCCATCTAACCATCTCATCCTCTGTTGTCCCTTTTCCTCCTGCCTTTCCCAGCAGCAAGGTCTTTTCCAATGAGTTGGCTCTTCACATCAGGTGGACAAACTATTGGAGCTTCAGCTTCAACATCAATCCTTCCAATGAACACTGAGTTGGTTTTGTTTAGGATTCATTAGTATATCTCTTTGCAATCCCTGTATCTCTCAAGAGCCTTCTCCAACACCACAGTTCAAAAGCATCAATTTTTCTTCAGCACTCGGCCTTTTTAATGGTCAAACTCTCACATCCATACATGGAAAAAACATAGCTTTGACTATACAGACATGTATTTTTACCATATGATTAGTTATTATTTTTGTTCTATTCTGCAAACACAATACACTTTTTTTTCAATGTGAAAATATGCTTCTAAATTTTGAAGACATTAAATCTTTTTTGTGATAAATTTTGAATATATAAAAAGGTAGAGAGATATTTATAATGAATCTCATTGAATCATTTTTTCAGATTCAACAACTAGAATGTCACTTATACTTTCAATCTTATCCCTCTTTTTTCACTAGAATACTTAAAGTAAATCACACAATTTACTTATAGTTCAATATATGTATGCATAAATATGTTCAATTTATATCTGTAAAATACATCTTTGAGATATATAATACATAATGATAATGCCAGCATCACAACTAAAATATGAGTGTATCTACAATGTTATCAAATTTATGGACAATGTAGAAAGACATTTTAAATGCCAAATTTTAAAATTTGAACAGTATAATATATATTCTATAATAATATAATATATTATACAATAATATAATAATAATAACAATATAACAAACTCAAATGAGGCAAAGATTATACTTTTAATAACTATCTTTAGTTTCTACACTTGAAGACAAAGTTGTGTAAACCAAAAAGCTGTCTGCACAAAATGCATTTAAGTAGTGTATCAATTCCTGGGATGTTAAAGTGAAAGACTGTGTTTCTTCAAATGTGAGATATGATTTAAGTGCCATAATTCTGTTTCTCTTTCTGATGCAATTTATGAAATTCTGTCATTTTGTGGATAATATTTTTGTAATGAGTGAATAAATTATTAACCCTCCAAGGAAATATCCACTTGTTTAGCATTCTTTAAAATAGCATATTTCCCAGTATTTGACTTTCATTTTTTATATTCCAGTCAAGATTTCATAACCTGAAACGGCACAGTATTTTGTCATCTCTGCAGGACCAAACTAACCATTAACCATAGTTTACTGAGATACTAAAATAGCAAGGAATATTTCTTGGGTAATGAAACCAGTTAGGCATTTTATATGCTTGGTACAAATATCAATACAAAATTCTCCACTATGTTCCAACCAATTCTGTCACTGTATCTACCATCTCACAAAAGCAAGTATAGGCAAACTTCCTCAGCAATGTTGTTTTGACAGGTACTGTCAATCAGCTGACTCTGTTCATTTGAACCTCTTCCTAGTATGCAGTTTACACTACAGAGGCCAGATGCTAGAAAGTTTATAACTCAGTTTATGGATATATTTGAAGTTTCACCTATCAAATTCATTTGCAAAATATTTAGTAAGTAGAAATAGAACACTGTGAGGTGGAAGTCTGCCCAACATCTGCTACTTTTACTGTCTTCTCTGGCAGTTGCATCAGTGACAGCATTTGCTTCCCTTCCTCCCTTCCCTATCCTGCCCAGTAACTATTTCAGAGGTCTCAGAACCCATTCTCTGGTTTTAAGGACATCAGGAGGCACTGTACGAGCATTTATTTTGCTGCTGCATATTAGAGAAGAAGAAGCATAGTTCTAAAACTTGTAGCTGTACCATCATTTTCCCGTGTTAGCACAACACTTCCTGGTAATGGCAGGAGTAGCACACTGCTCTGGTGAGAACTGCGTGATTCTACCATTCCCTGGTAATTCAAGAGGTAGTCAAAATTTTGGCAGCACAGAATTATCATGTATCTTTCTCAGAAGATTAGCTTGGAGTGGGTTTTTGAGTATACCCATATATTTTCACAAGCTGTATAATATCATTCTAATAAGTTACATGTTGTTCAAAATGGGATGGATTCTCTAAAATTGTGCCTAATGCACTGCTCTTGTGTATTTCCATACAATGAATATGCCATGGAATATTCAGAGATTTCTTATCCTTTTTTATGCTTTTAGATTCAGGAAGACACAGATAAAAACAGACAGATACCTATTTAGGATGATTGTTAGATCAACTCACCTTCAACAAATCTTTTGATACAAATAAATCTGTAACAAATGTCCAGCAGATTAATAGCCAGGATACAATACTTGAGTTCATGTTTTAGTTTTAGCCTCATTGTGCAGCCTATCTATTCAGTTCAGTTCCATTACTCAGTCACGTTCAAATCTTTGCGACCCCATGGAGTACAGCACACCAGACCTCCCTGTCCATCACCAAGTCCTGGAGTTCACTCAAACTCATGTCCATTGGGTGGGTGATGCCATCCAACAATCTCATCCTCTGTCATCCCCTTCTCCTTTTGCCATCAATTTTTCCCAGCATCAGGGACTTTTCCAAGGCATCAGTTCTGCACCTCAGGTTGACAAATTGTTGGAGTTTCAGCCTAGGTCTCAGTCCTCCCAATAAATATTCAGGACTGATTTCCTTTAGGATGGACTGGATGGATCTTCTTGCTGTCAAAGGGACTCTCAAGTGTCTTCTTCAACACTACAATTCAAAAGCATCAATTATTTGGCACTTAGCTCTCTTTATAGTCCAACTCTCACATCCACACATGACTACTGGAAAAACCATAGTTTTGAATAGACAGGAGAAACACTATACAGTCAGCAAAAACAAGACCTGTAACTGACTGTGGTTCAGATCATGAAATCCTTATTGCAAAATTCAGACTTAAACTGAAGTAGGGAAAGCCACTAGACCATTCATGTATGATCTAAATAAAATCCCTTATGATTACACAGTGTAAATGACAAATACACTCAAGGGATTAGACTTGATAGACAGTGCGTGAAAACTGTAGACAGAGGTTCACAACATTGTATGGGAGGAAGTGATCAACACCATTCCCAACAAAAAGAAATACAAAAAGGCAAAATGGTTGTCTGAGGAGTCCTTACAAATAGCTGAGAAAGGAAGAGAAGCTGAAGGCAAAGGAGAAAAGGAAAGATATATCCATCTGAATGCAGAATTCCAAAGCATAGCAAGGAGAGATAAGAAAGCCTTCTTAAGTGATCAATGCAAAGAAATAGAGGAAAACAATAGAATGAGAAAGACTAGAGATCTCTTCTAGAAAATTAGAGATACCAAGGGAATGTTTCATGAAAAAATGGGCACAATAAAGGACAGAAATGCTATGGACCTACACAAGCAGAAGATATTAAGAAGAGGTGGCAAGAATACACAAAAGAACTATACAAAAAAGATCTTAAGGACCCAGATGATAACTACAATGGTGTGATCACTCACCCAGAGTGACATCCTGGAATGTGAAGTCAAGTGGGTATTAGGAAGCATCACTATGAACAAAGCATAGTGACGGAATTATAGTTGAGCTATTTCAATAACTAAAAGATGATGCAGTTAAAGTGCTGCACTTAATATGCCAGCAAATCTGGAAAACTAAGCAGTGGCCACTGGACTGGAAAAGGCCAGTTTTCATTCCAATCCAAAAGAAAGGCAATGCCAAAGATTAGATTGTTCAAACTGCTTCACAATTGCATTGATCTCACACGGTAGTAAAGTAACACTCAAAATTCTCTATGGCAGGATTCAACAATATGTGAACCGTAAACTTCCACAGGTTCAAGCTGAATTTAGAAAAGTCAGAGGAACCAGAGATCAAATTGCCAACATCTGTTGGATCATCGAAACAGCAAGAAAGTACCAGAAAAACCATCTATTTCTGCTTTATTGATTATGCCAAAGCTTTTGACTGTGTAGATCACAAAAAAAAAAAAAAAACTCTTCAAGAGTTGGGAATACCAGACTACCTGAATTGCCTCTTGAGAAATTTATATATGGGTCAAGAAGCAGTAGATAGAACTGAACATGGAACAAGAGTTTGGTTCAGTTCAGTTCACTTAAGTTGCTCAATCATGCCTGNAAAAAAAAAAAAAAAAAAAAAAAAACTCTTCAAGAGTTGGGAATACCAGACTACCTGAATTGCCTCTTGAGAAATTTATATATGGGTCAAGAAGCAGTAGATAGAACTGAACATGGAACAAGAGTTTGGTTCAGTTCAGTTCACTTAAGTTGCTCAATCATGCCTGACACTTTGCAACCCATGAACTGCAATATGCCAGGCCTCCCTGTCCATCACCAACTCCCGGAGCCCACCGAAACCCATATCCATGGAGTCGGTGATGCATTCCAACCATCTCATCCTCTGTCGTCCCCTTACCTGCCTTCAATCTTTCCCAGCATCAGGGTCTTCTCAAATGAGTCATCTCTTTGCATCAGGTGGCCAAAGTATTGGAGTTTCAGCTTCAACATCAGTGCTTCAGTTGAACACCCAGGACTGATCTCATTTAGGATGGACTGAGAAAGACTTCTTGTTTCTTCTTGCAGTCCAAGGGACTCTCAAGAGTCTTCTCCAACACAACAGTTCAAAAGCAACAATTCTTCAGTGTTCAGCATTCTTTATAGTCCAACTCTTACATCCATAAATGAACACTGGAAAACCCATTGCCTTGACTAGACAGACCTTTGTTGGCAAAGTAATGTCTCTGCTTTTTAATAATTGACTATTACAATAGTCAATATGCTCATAACTTTCCTTCCAAGGAATAAGCATCTTTTAATTTCATGGCTGCAATTACCATCTGCAGTGATTTTGGAGCTCAAAAAATAAAGCTAGCCACTGTTTTCACTGTTTCCCCATCTATTTCCCATGAAGTGATGGGACCAGTGCCACGATCTTAGTTTTCTGAATGTTGAGCTGTAAGCCAACTTTTAGTTTCCTCTTTCACTTTCATCAAGAGGCTCTTTAGTTCTTCTTAACTTTCTGCCGTAAGGGTAGTGTCATCTGCACATGTGAGATTATCCACATTTCTCGTGGCAATCTTGATTCCAGCTTGTGCTTCCTCCAGCCCAGCAATTCTCATGATGTACTCTGCATATAAATTAAATAAGCATGGTGGCAATATACAGCCTTGACATACTCCTTTTCCTATTTGGAACCAGTCTGTTGTTCCATGTCCAGTTCGAACTGTTGCTTCCTGACCTGACCTGCATACAGATTTCTCAAAAGGCAGGTCAGGGGGTCTGGTATTCCCATCTCTCTCAGAGTTTTCCACAGTTTATTGTGATCTACACAGTCAAAGGCTTTGGCATAGTCAATAAAGCAGAAATAGATGTTTTTCTGGAACTCTCTTGCTTTTTTGATGCTCCAGCACATGTTGGCAATTTGATCTCTAGTTCCTCTGCCTTTTCTAAAACCAGGTTGAACATCTGGAATTTCATGGTTCATGTATTGCTTAATCCTCTCTTGGAGGATTTTGAGCATTACTTTACTAGCTTGTGAAATGAGTGCAATTGTGTGGCAATTTGAGCATTATTTGGCATTGCCTTTCTTTGGGATTGGAATGAAAACTAATCTTTTCTAGTCCTGTGGCCACTGCTGAGTTTTCCAAATTTGCTGGCACACTGAGTGCAGCACTTTCACAGCATCATCTTTCAGGATTTGAAATAGCTCAACTGAAATTCCATCACTCCACTAGCTTTGTTCATAGTGATGGTTCCAAATTGGGAAAGGAGTATATCAAGGCTGTATATTGTCACCCTGCTTATTCAACTTATATGCAGAGTACGTCATGCAAAATGCTGGGCTGGATGAAACACAAGCTGGAATCAAAATTGCCAGGAGAAATATCAATAGATACACAGATGACACCACCCTTATGGCAGAGAGTGAAAAGAACTAGAGAATTTCTTGATGTAAGGGATAGAAGAGAGTGAAAAAATCTAGCTTAAAACTCAACATTCAAAAAATAATCACTGCATCCAGTCTCGTCACTTCATGGAAATAGATGGGGAAACGAAGGAAACAGTGCAGGCCTGGTTCTCCTCCAAACTGAAAATCTTCATTGCACCTATGCTACTTCTCAGTGCTCATTTTAAGTCAGTTATTTAACATTTCCTTGGACTTATATTCTCAACTTTAGAAAACAGAGATAAAAATATTTAACTCATATGGTTTGGGGCAATGTTCATGGAACTGAAACATGTACTGATTTTGGTAATATCTGCCTTGTGATACTGATGGTACCGGTCAAAGTGGTTGTAATTCTTGGAGCTGCAGCTGTTGAAAATTTTATAAATATTAATTACAGCAAGAGTCCAAGTGAGTTCAAATACTTCAGAAAATATTTTATTAGAAATTTCAATAAATAATGTTTCACAGCATATTATATAGGATATATATAATTATATACATATACGATGTAGATATAAATATCTTTATATATTCAAAATGAACACTAACTTTGATTACCAAAAATTACATAACGAATGAAATGATTACTGGTTCATTATAATTTGCATTATTTCAAGCAAGATGTGATAATGGATGGAGACTGAACACCCAGACACATACATAAAGGCCATATAGAAAATGTAACACATAATTCTTTCTTACTGTGTTTATTATTAATATATATTATGTGATCCATTTTCTTAACAAATTAAGTGGATAAGATAATGTTAGCTATAAGGACGATGCTATACAGGAGATTTCTAGAATTTATTCATCTTTCATAAATGCAATTTTATATCTGTTGAACAGCAGCTCCCTGTTTCTCTCTCCCCTCAGTCCCTAACAACCAACAAACTTCTACTCTCTAATTCTAGGAGTTTGGCTATTTTAGATACTTCATATACATGGAATCATTCAGTATTTGTTCTGTGACTGGTTTATTTCACTAAGCTTAATGACTTCAAGTTTCATCCATTTTGTAACAGAAGAAATGATTTACTTTGTTTTTAAGGTTGAATACTATTCTATTTTTTTGTATATGTACTTTTTCTTTATCCGCTTATCCATCAATGGACATTTGTGTTGTTTCCACATCGTAGCTATTGTGAATAATGCTGCAAACATCACCTCTTTTAAATAGAAAGATTTTAGGAAAATACAGAATCCTTGAGTTAATAAGAATAACTTTTAATGCTGGATATTCACATGGAAAACAAAGTAGAAATATATAAACAAGATCATGGTGTTGTATTTTCATTATTTAAAAATTTGTTTTAAATAGATTTTATACTTTGATATGCTTTAATTTTACTTAACATCTTTGCTGAACTAAGAAAGTACAAAATGGAAAATATGTGCAATTTAAATAATTTTTAAAGTTTTATATTGTAATAATGACAGTGATATCATTTGCTATGTCAAAATTCATTTCAGTTCAGTTCAGTTCAGTCACTCTGTTGTGTGCAACTCTTTGTGACCCTATGGACTGCAGCACACCAGGCCTCCCTGTCTATCACCAATTCCTGGAGTTTACCCAAACTTATGTCCATTGAGTTGGTGATGCCATCCAACCATCTCATCTTCTGTCGTCCTCTTCTTTTCATACCTTCAATCTTTCCCAGCATCAGGGTCTTTTCTAATGAGTCAGCTGTTTGCATCAGGTGGCTAAAATATTGGAGTTTCACCTTCAACATCAGTCTTTCCAATGAACACTCAGGACTGATCTTCTTTAGGATGGACTGGTTGGATCTCCTTGCAGTCCAAGGGACTTTCAAGAGTCTTCTCCAACACCACAGTTCAAAAGCATCAATTCTTTGGCGGTCAGCTTTCTTTATAGTCCAACTCTCACATCCATACATGACTACTGGAAAAATCATAGCCTTGACTAGACGGATCTTTGTTGGCAAAATAATGTCTCTGCTTTTTAATATGCTGTGTAGTATTAATTCTTTTGTTAAATTATAAAGCACATATATTAATCACAGAATAAATTGTTATCAGTATTTCAATGAAACTCTACTAACCACTTAAAATACATACTGTATCAAAATACTAATAAATATTTTAAATAATTTAAACCATATTATTTTTTCAACTTAAAACATTTATTTCTAATTTCATAAACTGCCACTCAATCTTAATCTATATACATGATCAGTTAAAGTTATTTAAGCTCATTTTATGCATACCTTTTTTTTTTTTGCCTGCAGTGCAGATCTGGGTTTGATCTCTGGGTCAAGAAGATCCTCTGGAGAAGGGATTGCATATCCATTCAAGTATTCTTACCTAGAGAATCCCATAGACAGAGAAGCCTGGTGGGCTAAAGTCTTTGGGGTTGCAAAGAGTTGGACACAACTGAGAACTGATGCTTGACTTTCACTTCACGTTTTTTTTGATTCAGTGTCAGTTCAGTAGCTCAGTTGTGTCTGACTCTTCATGACCCCATGAACTGCAGCAGGTCAGACCTCCCTGTACGTCACCAACTCCCAGAGTTTACCCAAACTCATGCCCATTGAGTTGGTGATGCCATCCAACCATCTCATCCTCTGTTGTCCCCTTCTCCTCCCACCTTCAATCTTTCCCAGCATCAGGGTCTTTTCAAATGAGTCAGCTCTTCACATGAGGTGGCCAAAGTATTGGAGTTTCAGCATCAACATCAGTCTTTCCAATGAACACCCAGAACTGATCTCCTTTAGGATGGACTGGTTAGATCTCCTTTCAGTCCAAGGGACTTTCAAGATGTTTTTTCTTTAATACCATAATATTAAAGGATTACTGCTACAATATAGCTTAAATAACCACAAACTTTAATGGTTTACCAACAGCATCTCACAGGTATCTCAATTTAATTATCTACTTCTTTTTCTCATTTTTTAATCAATAGAAAAAAATGCCACATGTATATTTTTATAAGTGAAATTTTTGTTTCTATTTTTCTTTTTGATTTGACTTTCATTCAATTGTCTTTTAACCTGCATTTCTGAGAGTGCGATTACTTCTGCAAAGATAAGGTTATATCTATGAATTTCATATTGCTTTTCTGTTTTTGTTTTCTAAAGTCATCGACAGTATAAGAATGTACCAATAGAAGAATGGCAAGACATACATTTTTAGTTATCATTTTCTCTCCCTTATTAGGGACAATGATATGGACATAATCATTTTTTTAATCTCTTAAAATATACCTACTTTATCCAAATACTCTATTCTTATATCTATCATTTTTTTAGCAAGAAATTTTTGCTGCATTTTTATGGTGTCAGAATTTGCATTTAAATAACATGATAGCATTAGAGTGAATTTAATAGAGCAGTATTTTCATTGTATGATTGAAAATGCTTACCTTCTAAAAGGAGATGTTCTTCACAGGAAAAAAAAAAGTCAGTACAATGAAAAATTAATGAAGCCTGCCAAAATTAAACAGTGACCATATATGTCTGCAAACAAAAACCTGGGAAATTTGAACATATGCTGAATAGATCAGCATATTAGAAAGGAAAACACACACTGAAATTGTCCCATGGTTGCTGGACAATATTTCACATCAACAAAACATACAGGGGAATATTAAATAATTATAATAGCAAAGAAAAGAAGAAAATGTTGAAATAACTATCCCTCAAATATACTATTATATTTGATCCTATAAAATCTATAAACATATTAAGAGGACAACAGAATTTTGAGCATTAAGCAGCATGAGGTTTATTAAGAATAGACATGCCACAGAAGCTTAATCGTATCTTTTGATTCATTGTTAATTACAATGATTAAGGCATGCTGCGAATAGTCTCTAACTTCAGTGTTTGGACTCTAATAAGTATTTCAGAACACTGTTTTTAGAGTAAGGTTTACCATTGTGCCTTCTAATATATTATTGATATGAAGTATGTTTGAGGCTAGATATTGTCATTAACCTACTTTGTTGAACAGAGAATGAGATCAGGGTTAAGTAACCTTTTGTGATACTGGCCAGCAATTTACACAGGACAGATACTAGCAAAGTTTTGAGTCCATTATAGGATCTTTTTCAGTTTGATTACTGCATATCATCAGTTTAATTTCATTTAAATAATTTTATTTAAATTGAAATAATTGTTTTGAGCAAAAATGAATAAATTTGCTAAATGGAAATTATTGATATCTGAGTAGGCATTCATATGTATAGAAAAAACAATATATATCAATACTACAAAAAATTGAGAGAAGTAAAACACACATATTAATAGAAAGTATTTTTAATTTAATCTTTCAGATAAATTACAAGCAATTAGGCAAATTTTAACTATGGCTATAGCAAAGAACACACTGATTTTACAAGCAAGCTAAATCATTTTGTACTTTATTGACAAAGTAGGCATTAGGGACCTTCAGTACTATCTCAAAGGACAAAACATCATATTTAATTTTTTTAATGAAATAACATTGTTAGTATTATGATCCATATATTTAGGCTTGATAAATGTTATCATTGTATTTAAAAGGAGAGGTGAAATTTTACAGAGCTCTTCGGGCTAAATGCAAAACTTCTAAATCAAATTATTTTACTTGCTCACAGCTCTCTGGGGGTTTCCCCTATACAACCTACACCACTTATAGTACATGGCCAAAGCTTATTTCTCTAAATTCATTCCTTACCACTATTCATGTAGCATAGCTTACTCCACTATGGCTCATGGCTCTCTTGCTCATTCTTGAACCTATCAAACTATTTATTCCCCTGGAGTATTTTAATATATGGTTCTTTCTGTTTCCAATCTTTGTTCAGCCATTTGCATGACTCACATTATCATTTCTTTGGAGTTACTGTTCTTTGGAGTTAATATATTTCTTCCTTNCTCCACTATGGCTCATGGCTCTCTTGCTCATTCTTGAACCTATCAAACTATTTATTCCCCTGGAGTATTTTAATATATGGTTCTTTCTGTTTCCAATCTTTGTTCAGCCATTTGCATGACTCACATTATCATTTCTTTGGAGTTACTGTTCTTTGGAGTTAATATATTTCTTCCTTTTAAAGTTTTCCCCTAAGCACCATTTCTACAATAGCACCTTCACTACTTCTCTTTATCCTTATTAGCATGAAGTGAGCAACTCATGGATACCTGTTGAATGAGTGTATCAAAGAGTTTCAGTTTTTTCAGCTACACACTGAACGTGTTACAGTAAGTGATTTCTAGAGTTCTACTTAGGCTTCCCTGGTGACTCAGATGGTAAAGAATCCACCTGCAATGTGGGAGACCTGTGTTCGATCCCTGGGTTGGGAAGATCCCCTGGAAGAGGGCATGGTAACCCTCTCCAGTATTCTTGCCTGGAGAATCCCCATTGGCAGAGGAGCCTGGCAGGCTACAGTCCACGTGGTTGCAAAGAGTCGGACACAACTGAGCAACTAAGCACACAGAGTTCTACTATTTATACCTTATCATAAAAATAATGCTGTTACCATTCACACTGTTGGTACCACATGCTATACAAATTCTTATTTTAAAATGATAATATAATTGCAAATAATTTTCACTGTCTCCATTTTATATATGAGTAGACTAAAATTTGACAAGGGAAACTATATGACTCAGTAGCACAACACTAGTACATTAAAAAAGGTGGGGGGGTTTTTCAAACTTCACCTTCCTATATTCCAAAGCTAATAAACATTTTGCTACTGAGCACTTTAAATATAGTCTTGCTTCAAAAGACTGACCTAGAAGCTGAGGTGTGAAAAGTCACTCTAATAAAATCAAGATAGTTCTAATTGTGGCAAAAGAAGGAGATTCACAATAGCGTATCTACAAATTATTTCCTTCTTTCTTCAGAGGAAGCACCCAGAAGCACAATTTGAAGAACAATGTGCTACTTAACACTGCCTCTCAAATATTAAATAGGAAATATTGGTGACTACTAATATCCTTAGGGTTTACTTAGCTCATCTTATATTTTTCCAAGAATAATTCAGAAATGTAAATGTAAAAATGTAAACAATCCAGAAAATATATCTATCAAATAAATATTGGGAGAATTTGAAGAGTTCCAAAATAACTGGGACAGTAAAATGGGTACATGGATTGAAAAACTCAATAATCAAAAAATCTAAATATGTTTTCCTAAACTAATCTATATATTCAATAAAGTCTTAAACAAAATACTATTTCATATGTAATTAAGAACTAATTATAAACTATACATGGAAAGATAGAGTCAAATAGAGCTTGATAAAATAACATTGAAAAAAGACAAGGTAGGCAGTCTTAACTTACAAGTTATCAAAACAGTAATAAAAAGAGTTCATTGTTTTGATAGAAGCATAGGCAAAGGAATCAGTGGAATAGAACAAAATGTCTAGAAAAAGATTTGAACATTTAGGGACCTTTTGTCCATAACAAAAGTAGAACTTCTTATTTAGAAGTAGTCTTCTTAAGTAACAGTGCCAGCAGAAAGATATGGAAATAATCATGACCCTACAAATTCCAGGTGAACTGTTGATCTGAATGTAAATAGCAAAAACAATAATACTTTGAGAAGATTCCATATGATAATTCTATGATTATACTGTTGCAGAAAATAATTTCTCAAAACACAAGCAAAGGCACTAAACATAAATAAAACTCTTGATATAAATTGTACCACATTAAAATCAAGAATCTCCTTACACCAAACAATATCATATGGAAACAAAAGCAATGTGTTAACGCAAAAGAAATAGCAGAGCTCTTACATTTATCAATAGATAAGAATATAATTATTTCTTAAGACAGACAACTCCTAACAATATATGATAGAAAAAGGAATATCCAATAAAGCATATCCAAGTAACCAACAAATATATTACAAAGAAATTAACTATATAACTAATTTAATAAAATGTAAAAACACAATGAAATAAAATTCTGCCTCCAGCTACAATGGAGTAAATGAAAATTAATTTCTCACAAAGAGTCAGAAATGACAGAATGACTACCACACACAGTATTTATACAAAGGAGTTGAAAAATTATATCCACACAAGACCTGCACAACAATGTTTATAGGAGCATTATTCATAACTAATCATACTTGGAAGCAGCCAAGATACCTTCAGTAGGTGAATGGATAAATAAACTGTGGTTTCTTTACTCTAGATATTAGAATATTGCTGTTGTTCAGTCACCCAGTTGTGTCTGATTCTTTGCAACCTCATGGACTGCAGCATGCCAGACCTTCTTTTCCCTCACCATCTCCCAAAGTTTGCCCAAGTTCATGACCATTGTATCAATGATGCCATTCAGCCATCTCATCCTCTGATACCCTCTTCCCCTTCTGCTCTCAGTCTTTCCCAACATCAGGGACTTTTCTACTAAGTCAGCTATTTACATCAGGTCAGGTCAGGCACTCAGTCGTGCCCAACTCTTTGCAACCCCGTGAATCGCAGCACGCCAGGCCTCTTTGTCCATCACCAACTCCCGGAGTTCACTCAGACTCACGTCCATCGGGTCAGTGATGCCATCCAGCCATGTCATCCTCTGTTGTCCCCTTCTCCTCCTGCCCCCAATCCCTCCCAGNTTGGGCCGGGTCACCTCAGCCCGGAACTTTGTCACGGGTGGATTTTCTCTCAGAGCCGCTCCCGACAATTGAGGCTCAAGATAATACAATAGGACATATTTATTTTAAGTAAATGAAACAAAAGTATGTTTGTGGTAAAAATCACAAAGAAGCAGGATAAATGTTCTTTTTGCATGTTATTGTTGTTCAGTTGCTAAGTCATGTCTGATTCTTTTCAACCCCATGGACTGCAGCACGCCAGGTGTCCTTGTCCTTCACCCTCTCCCAGAGTTTGCTCAAACTCATGTGTATTGATTTGGTGTTGCCATCCAACCATCTCATCCTCTGTTGTCTGCTTCTTCTCCTGCCTTCAATCTTTCCCAACATTAAGGTATTTTCCAGTGAGTTGGCTCTTCACATCAGGTGGCCAAAGTGCTGAAACTTCAGCTTCAGCATCAGTCCTTCCCATGAATGAATATTCAAGGTTGATTTCCTTTAGGATTGACTGGATGGATCTCCCGACTGTCCAAGGAGCTCTCAAGAGTCTTCTCTAGCACCACAATTTGCAAACCTCAATTCTTTGGTGCTGTTAGGTAGGCAGAACAAGGAAAAGGAGTCCAAAATGGTGGTGGCTACAAGACAAGGAAGGGAAAAGCCTGCGAAAATGAAACAAAAGAAGGTCCGAGGACTGGAGTGAGGACCTCAGGTAAAACAAACAACACTCTTGGCTGGCTCAATTCACATAGGACCGGCCCAGGGAGAGATAAACATATAAATAGAGGAGCCAAAGCAAGCTTTTTCTCTCTCTCTCTCTCTCTCTCTCTCTCTCTCTTCCCCCCTCGCGCTGGGGTGCTCTTCTCCTCGTGTCTTTAGATTGACGTGCCCTCATGCCTTGAAGATAGATTTTCCTTTTGTCTTCTAAATGAAATAGAATTGTAACATTGAGCTGTAACACTGATTTGTCTAAGAGCTATAACACGGTCTATCCAAGACCTGAGAGCTGTGACACGCTGAGGGGGCTTTAACGTCCGTCACTCCAAATCTGTTGTGGCGAGACAAAGAATCGAGGAACATACACTCGCATGACAGTGCTCAGCCTTCTCTATGGTCCAACTCTCACATCTATATATGACTACTGGTAAAACCATTGCTGTGACTATACAGACCTTTGTCAGCAAAGTGGTGATTTGCTTTTCAACATGTTGTCTAGGTTTGCTATAGCTTTTCTTCCAATTTCCTGACCTCAGTCACCGATTTTGGAGCCAAAGAAAACAAAATCTGCCACTGTTTCTAGTTTTTCCACATCTTTCTGCATGATAGAATTTTAAATTGTGGTGGACTCTTTATGGAGAAGGCGATGGCACCCCACTCCAGTACTCTTGCCTGGAAAATCCCATGGACAGAGGAGCCTGGAAGGCTGCAGTCCATGGGGTCGCTGAGGGTCAGACACGACTGAGCGACTTCACTTTCACGTTTCACTTTCATGCATTGGAGAAGGAAATTGCAACCCACTCCAGTATTCTTGCCTGGAGAATCCCAGGGACAGGGGAGTCTGGTGGGCTGCCGTCTATGGGATCACACAGAACCAAACACGACTGAAGTGACTTAGCAGTAGCAGACTCTTTATAGTTTCTGCACCCCCCACCTTAAAACTCTGCAGTAATTATGCATTATCTTTAAAGTGAATAAGATATGTAAACAAAATAAACATGATATTAAAAGAAAAAAACCTTAGGAGCTACACTTGCTCCTAGTTGGTTGTTATTTAGCTCCCAAGTCAAGATCTTAAGATTTTTTTTTTAAGTATCTATTTGATGTATTTGTCTATTTTCCAGGTTTTAGTTGCAGCATGAAGGATTTTTAGTCCCATGGTATGTGGGATCTTGTTCCTTGACCAGGGATGGAACCCAGAACATTGACATTGGGAGAGCAGAGTCTTAGCCACTGGACCACCAGGGAAGTCCTGATCTTAGATTTTTCTCATGGAAAACTGTCCCTTGAATCTCTCTACACATGAGGCTACCAGGAGCATAGGTATTGGAAAAGATCAACCCTACCTATGGGCTTCCCTGAGACGTGACCTGCCCTATGGGAAGGAAATGGACGGACTAAAGCCATCACTGTCAGCTCAGACAGCTTCTTCTCCTATTACCTTTCTTACATTTTTTAGGCTCTTACCACTAGATTCACAATTATCATTATCAGGACTCCAAATTCCCTTTTATCCAGGGTCAGTGAGCTGTGGGTATGCAACATTCCAAATGCAAGTTCACTTTCAAGACACACTATGGAGTGAATTCTGAGCTCAGGAGTGAGGGTCCTGCTGAAGAGCATTTAAGAAGCACTGACGTCATGTCGGTGGCTGCTGCTCTGTTATGGCTGGACAGGGCTGACATATAGTGTCGGGTTTTTGAAAATGCACTCAACTACATTACCTGATTTTGTCAGCCTTCCAATAAAAGCATTTTGCCAGATGAGAAAACAGACCTTGAGATTCTAAGGGACATTTTGACTTAATTCAGATCACTCTTCTGTCAAAAAGGATTCAAGATGGCTTCAAGCAAGACTTTTAAACCACGTTGGTAGGCAAATAGGAATTTTTAAATCACAACCACAAAAAATAGAAGGAAGGAGTTAATCAACCAGACAAGCTGATATACATTCTGGGAGGTACAAATATCACCCTGATTTTCTCTGCAGCCAGGACAAAAAGTAGCTTTGAGAAATTATCTCATTCTTATTCCTGCAGAGTAGTGGTAGATGTGGGGAAAAAATGCTTTCTCCAAACAGCAGACTTCTTTCTAACCTGGTAGTAAAGCCTAAATGAAACTCTTTATAGGAGACATTAAAAACTGGCTATGACCTTAATAACAAATTTTACAACAAATACACCAAAATGAGTTTCATACGGCTTTTGTTTTAAGCTACAAATTATTTTAAAGCTATAGGGACTTATATTTTCCTTATGTCATTTAGGTCTCACAAAAAACTCTATGAAGTAGTATTTATTATCACATTTTGCAAGTTAAGCAATGGAGACAACATGGATAATAAGCTCTCACAACATGATCCAGCCAATAATTGATAGAGCCTGGCTTGAGCTCAGCTTTGACATCTTAAATTCTGAGGATTAAACATCAAAATACAAGTACATAAAAGAGATTAGGCAAATTTTCCAAAATGTAGTCTCCCAGTTGTCTCACTTAAGCCAACAATAAAACTTATATCTTAGAAGTGGATAGACACTATATCACAATTTAAAAAAATATTTCTCTTTTCTAGACATTTAATAAAATATAAATAGCTTATTAGAGACTGTACTCTAGCAAAAGTTGCAGGTTGAGGACACCCTAAAAGATTTCAGGCGTACGTCACACAGGCCCAGTAATTTACAGGTACAATAATCATGCTCTGCTTTTATTGCACTTCACATATATTGCATTTCTGTTAACAAATTGAAGGTTATGGAAACCCTTTGTCAAGCAAGTCTATTGGCACAATTTTTCCAACAATGTTTACCCATTTGGTGTCTCTGTGTCAGATTTTGTTATTTCTCTCAGTATTTCAAACTTTGTATTATCATGATGTTTGTTATGGTGGTCTGTGGTCATTGATCATTCATATTCCTATGACAAAAATATTATGACTCACTGAAATCTCCGATGATGACTAGCACTTTTCAGTAATTTCAGTATTTTTAATTTAGGTCCACACATTTTTTTTTCAGACATAATGCTATTGCACACTGAATAGATTATAGTATAGAATAAATGTAAATTTATATGTACTGGGAAGCCAAAAAATCTGTAAGACTTGCTTTATTGCAGTGGCCTGGAACCAAACCTGCAAAATCTCTGAGATCTACCTGGACCTAAAGTCACAGAAGTAGGTTTTGGCTCAGCCAGGTTAAAACCCATCCCACTAACTACTGCTAGTCACAGATTCTCACCTGAAATCAAATCAGTCTTTCCCTATCTATAGTCATACTTCTTGAGGTTTAGGGATGGGTACTAGACACACACACACACACACACACGTTTTTATATTACATTGGAGTACAGTTAATTAACAATGTTGTGTTGGTTTTAGGTGTACAGCAAAGTGATTAAGTTTTACATACGCATGTATCCATTCTTTTTCAAGTTCTTTTCCCATGTAGGTTGTTACATAATACTGAGCATAATAGAGTTCCCTGTGCTATACAGTAGGTCTTTGTTGATTATCCATTTTGTTTTTCTTTTTTTTTAATTTTTATTTTTTAGTTTGTTTTGCTTGACAATACTGTATTCGTTTTGCTATACATTGACATGAATCAGCCACGAGTGTNGATAAGTAACAAGATGTAACTGGATGTTGTCTACATAAAAGCTAATACTTTAAATATGAATAAGCATAGAGTTTAAAAGAGTGAAGAAAATTATAGTGCGTAAACACTAATTCTAAAGTGGCAGGAATGACTACATTGTATCAAGATATTTAGATTTCAAAATAAGGAATATTTTCAGGAATGAAGAGGAATATTTCATATTCATAAAGGGACAGTTCATCAAGAAGAAATCAATCTTAAACATATTCATCTGAAAAAGTATACACTGAGACAAGTGAAAAGAGAAAGAGACAAACATACAGATACTGTCAATACTTATCTCTGTTAATCATAAAAATTAGNGAATATTTTCAGGAATGAAGAGGAATATTTCATATTCATAAAGGGACAGTTCATCAAGAAGAAATCAATCTTAAACATATTCATCTGAAAAAGTATACACTGAGACAAGTGAAAAGAGAAAGAGACAAACATACAGATACTGTCAATACTTATCTCTGTTAATCATAAAAATTAGATAGAAAATTAATGAGATATAGAAGATAAACGGAAACTAAATAACATCTATAAAACACACTACCACAAAGTAACATTTTTTTCATGCTGAAATGGAACATTCACCAAGAAAGATCATTTAATTTTTAGATCAGTAAACGTCAGAATATATTTAAAATGTTGGAAATAATGCAGAATATCTTTTCCTAAAAGAAATTAGATGATAAAACCCAGTAATTCAAAGAAATTATTTTCAAATACATTTTAAACAACACATGGCTTAAAAACTCAAAAGAGAACTACAAATCACTTCAGTTCAGTCACTCAGTCAAGTCTAGCTCTTTGCCACCCCCATGGACTGCAGCACACCACGCTTTCTTGTCCATTAGCAACTCCTGAAGCCTACTCAAACTCATGTCCTTCGAGTCGGTGATGCCATCCAACCATCTCATCCTCTGTTGTCCCCTTCTCCTCCCATCTTCTATCTTTCCAAGTATCAGGGTCTTTTCAAATGAGTCAGCCCTTCATATGAGGTGGCCAAAGTATTGGAGTTTCAGCTTCAACATCAGTCCTTCCAATGAAAACTCAAGACTGATCTCCTTTAGGATGGACTAGTTGTATCTCCTTGCTGTCCAAGGGTCTCTAAAGGTTCTTCTCCAACAGCACAGTTCAAAAGCATCAGTTCTTTGGTGCTCAGCTTTCCTTATAGTCCAACTTTCACATCCATACATGATTACTGGAAAAACCATAGTTTTGATTAGATGGACCTTTATTGACAAAGTAGTGTCTCTGCTTTTTAATATGCTGTGTAAGTTGTTCATAACTTTTCTTCCAAGGAGCAAGTGTCTTTTAATTTCATGGCTGCAGTCACCATCTGCAGTGAATTTGGAGCCTGAAATATAAAGTCTTTCACTGTTTCCACTGTTTCCCCATCTATTTGACATGAAGTAATGGGACCAGATGCCATGATTGTAGTTTTCTGAATATTGAGTTTTAAGCCAACTTTTTCAACCTCCCCTTTCACTTTCATTAAGAGGCTCATTAGTTCTTTGCTTTCTGCCATCAGTGTGGTGTCATCTGTATATCTGAGGTTATTGATATTTCTCCCAGAAATCTTGATTCCAGCTTGTGCTTCATCCAGCCTGACATTTTGCATGATGTACTGTGCACTTATGTTAAATAAGCAGAGTGATAGAATACAGCCTTGACGTACTCCCTTTCCCGATTTGGAAACTGTCCGTTGTTCCATATCCAGTTTTAACTGTTTCTTTCTGACCTGCATACAGATTTCTCAGGAGACAGGTAGGGTGGTCTGGTATTCCCATCTCTTTAAGAATTTTCTACAGTTTGTGGTGATCCACACAGTCAAAGGTTTTAGCATAGTCAGTCAAGTAGAAGTAAAAAATATTCAAATGCAAATTAAAACAATATATTCCATTTTTATTAAAGATGTATTAAAGGGGAAATTATAGCTTAAAATATTTATATGAGAAAAGAAAATAGGAGCTATCAGTTACCACAACACATCAACTAGGAAAAATTGAAATTAAAAATTAAAAACTGGAAATTCTAATTTTGGTGAGATTTTCGAGTTACAGAACACCTAATGCATTACTGGTGGGATAGTAAAATTGTTAAACAATTTTCTAAAACATTTTGATAGCTTATTATAATTAATTACATATATACAAATACCATGAATCATCAGTTTCAACCCCTTAGTTGCATTTATCCTACCAAAGTAAAGGCATGTTCTCATAAAACTGTTAAGAAAAATGTTTATAGCAGCTTTATTCATAACAAAAGATGATCAACAAAAGGACCTGGAATAGTATATTTAATGATAAATCAGAGAGGATAATGCAGAAACCAAAAAGAAATTCTCAGAGAGAATGAAAACAAGGGCATATGCTGAGTTCACAGAGAGAAAATAAATAAGCAGAATTTCAACAGTGGAATAATATTGATAATTATACAGAGATCAAGTAAGATAAGGCATGGAAAGTGATCATTTGGGTTTGTAGTTAGGTGTCACTGATAACCTTGGCAAGGGAATTTTATTACATTGGTCAATTCAAAGCAGACTGCAGGTTTTGGGGAGTGGATGTTAGTAACATATAGAAAGAATATGTGACTTGGCTGTTAATGAAATGCTGGAGACATGAGGATTGGAGCACAGTTTTTTACAGCAAGGTTTCTGTTAGGAATGAGATGGAAAAGACTAGTGTTGAAATGGTTTCTTGTTTAAAATCAATGCTTTCCAACTACATATGGAAAATGAATAAATACTGAGAAGAAAATAAGGCTTAATTCTAAATCTTACTATCACAGTTTTGGATATATTTCTCTCTTCAACACTTTATATGACATCTAATCACATGGAAATACAAATTATTTTGTAATCTGAAAATTGATCTCAAAATATCCATCTCTTTGGACAAACATTAATGTTTGAAGTATGTTTTTGAAATTATAACCAGGATGTGAAGAATTGACTCATTGTAAAAGCCCCAATGCTGGGAAAGATTGAAGGCAGGAGGAAAAAGGGATGGCAGAGGATAAGATAGTCGGGTGGCATCACTGATTCAATGGACATGAGTTTGAGCAAGCCCCAGGAGTTGGTGATGAACAGGGAAGCCTGGTGTGCTACAGTCCATGGGGCCACAAAGAGTTGGACATGACTGAGCAACTAAACTGAACTGAACCGAGTACTAATTTCAGGATGGCATCATGCCACTGTATATCTCTTTCTTAAAAGCATAATTTACAATTACATATATTCATATCCTTCAGTTTTATGAGCATAAACTTAGGCACAGATAAGTTTCTAGGAAATTTTTAAAAATAAAATCATTATATGAATCAAGCAAATGTCACGATTCATCTGTTTCTGGCATGGTTTTAGCTTGTCAACAGTGAAACTGACATAGATAGTAGTTTCATGCTTCTGCTAAAGTGATGATCTGAATACCGATTTTGGATTTTGACTGCAGATGTTAGAAGCAAACCATTTCTAACAGATGTATAATCTGATTAAATATGCAATGCAATGATACTGTCAAAACCTATTAATCACTCTTTCAGGACACATTAGGGTAGGCTTTACTGACAGCTGTGAGGATTGGAACGTCTCTGCAGTTGCAGGTACTGTTGTTCCACACCACCCAATGGATCTTAAAAGGAAAAAAATAACTATAATAGGCAAGTGCACAGTGTACTTAAAATGGTGTGTCATTTTTTCCCCACCATTAGAAAGAAGAGATACATGTGTTTCTTTTCTTTTCCTCCAAGAATATTTACCCAATCTACATTTATTTGCTTCTTACCCCAAAATTGCAGGGATTGCTTTCTATCATGCTGGGATTAATTCAAAAATTCAGATAGAGCTGAGCCTCCCACATGCATATATTAG
>SJYA01000940.1:20604-123085 GCA_006410615.1 Neotragus moschatus | reverse complement strand
ATATTAGGATGCAGTCCTATGACTGATGATTTTACAATATGTGTTCACAGATGAATAGTAGCAAAGTTTTTTCCCCCACTGAGAATGCTAACAAGTATTGATTTTTCAGCTATTGGTACACACAGGTGCTGTAATTTATTTTGGAAAGGATAGCACCTTAATTTTATGATCATCAGTCCCCAGATCTTATTTTTGTCCTTGGTTCACCCATACAGATTTTATTCTTAACAGTATTAATGATCTTTAGTAAAACTAAACAACTGTTTGCCAATATGTAATCCAAATGTTCTCACTGAATTATTCTGAGTTCCAGAATTTTTAAACCCTAATTTGTTACAAATAGATGACTCAATTGTAATCAAAGTTCACTCTTGTTCCAAATCTCTATACTCATTTAAGAAATACATACATTAGGAATTACCAAATTTTCAAAGATCAGACTGTTCAAGTGTTAATGAGATGAACAAATGTGGCAGTGAATCTCAATAGCTAGAAAAATTAAGGGAAAAGAATAAAAATGTACTTCAGTTCTCAAACCACTCATTGAAGCTTGAATTGACCAGTTGTTATATTAAACAGATAGGAAATAGCAGTAGTAGTAGCAAGAATAACAACCATCCCTTCTAGGTCTCTCAAAGGAAGGAGGCTCTTACCTTCTACTCTTCTAAACACTATTTTTGCAAAACCTTCTATACCCTGACTTGGTTATGCTGGATCCTTACCAAAATGTTTTTATTATGTGAAAATCTACAGCATTATATTAGGCCTTAAAATGCCTCCCTTAGCTGTAGAATGTGTCATAACCACTACATGCTGCTGGCCAACATTTAATATCTTCCTTCTGGTTCCTCCTCAACTAATGATGAGGGATTCCCTGGCTCAGATGTTGAAAAATCTACCTGTAATGTGGGAGACCCAAGTTCAATCACAGGTTCAGGAAGATCTTCTGGAGAAGGGAATTTCTGGAGAGGGAATGGCAACCCACTCCTGTAGTCTTGCCTGGAAAACTCCATGGACAGAGGAGCCTGGTTGGGTATAGCCCATGGGGTTGCAAAGAGTCAGAAATGAATGGGTGCCTAGCACTCTCAGCTGATGATTAGAGAGTAACCTTGTGCTTCACAGATTTGTATCCTTCAAGATCATCACAGTGAAAACAGGGATCATGTTTAACTGATAAATTAATACTTAGAAATAAGCATTTCATCATGAATGTGTTGATAGTCTACTTTGGTTATGGAAAAGTTTTAATACAAATATGAACTAAATTTTCTGTGGTTTATCAAGCAAAAATATAGGAGTTGTTAACACTTTTAAGACTTTGATATTGAGAACAATTTTATTAATCATCTTCTCTTCCTTAATTTCTTAGTAAAGGTAATCAACATAAGAAATCATAATAACTAAATAGTAGCTTAGTTGAGAATAGCTCTTTTTCCAAAATTTTCATAATAATTTCTCCTGTTTTGCAAAATTTAAGGTATAATAATATTTAGGCCCTCAATTAAATGTATTAATTTAGGCTTCTTAATAAGTCCTTAGATCACAATCACTATTGTAATGCCACTTTGTATGGTGGGTATTGCAAATAACTCTGGAATAATTAGATATGGAAGACTAGAGATCACTTCAAGAAAATTAGAGAAACCAAGGGAACATTTCATGCAAAGATGGGCACAATAAAGAACTGAAAACGTATAGACCTAATAGAAGCAAAAGGTATTAACAAGAGGTGGCAATAATACACAGAAGTACTACACAAAAGAGAACTTAATGACCCAGATAACCACAAGGCTATGATCATTCAACTACAGCCAGATATCCTGGAGTGTGAAGTCAAGCGAGCCATAGGAAACTTCACTACAAACAAACCTAGTGAATATTATGAGGTGAGGTAGATTCCAGGTAAGCTACTTTAAATTCTAAAATAATACACTGTTAAAGTGCTATACTCAATCTGTCAGCAGATTTGGAAAACTCAGCAGTGGTCATAGGACTGGAAAACGTCAGTTTTCATTCCAGTCCCAAAGAAAGGCAATGACAAAGAATGTCCAAGCTACCACACAATTGCACTCATTTGACATGCTAGCAATGTAATGCTTGAAATTCTCCAAGCAAGGCTTCAACACGACATGAACCAAGAACTTTCAGATGTTCAAGGTGGATTTAGAAAAGTCAGAGAAACTAGAGATCAAATTACCAACATTTTTTTGCGTCATAGAAAGAGCCAGAGAATTCGAGAAAACATGTACTTCTGCTTTGTTAATTATGCTAAAGCCACTGGCTGTGTAGATCACAACAAACTGTGGAAAATTCTTCAAGAGATAAGAATACCATACCATGTTACCTGCCTCCTGAGAAACCTGTATGCAGGTCAAGAAGAAACAGTTAGAACCAGACATGGAATAACAGACTGGTTCCAAATTGGGAAAGGAGTATGTCAAGGGTGTATAACGTCACCTTGCTTTTTTAACTTATATGTAGTGTACATCATGTGAAATGCTGAGATGGATGAAAGACAAGTTTGAATCAAGATTGCCAGGAGAAATATCAATAACCTCAGATAAGCAGATGACACTACCCTTACAGCAAAAAGTGAAAAGGAACAAAAGAGCCTCCTGATGAAAGTGAAAGAGGAGAGTGAAAAAGTTGGCTTAAAACTCAACGTTCAGAAAACTAAGATCATGGCATCTGCTCTCACAACTTCATGGCAAATTGATGGGGAAACAATGGAAATGGACAGACTTTATTTTCTTGGACCCCAAAATCACTGTAGATGGTGACTGCAGCCATGAAATTAAAAGAGAAGAAAAGCTATGACAAAACTAGACAGCATATTATAAAGCAAAGACATTGTGTCCCAACAAAAGTCTGTCTAGTCAAAGATGTGTTTTTTCCAGTAGTCATGTAGGATGTGAGAGTTGGACTATAATGAAGGCTGAGCATGGAAGAATTGGTACTTTTGAGCTGTGGTGTTGGAGAAGACTCTTGAGAGTCCCTTGGACTGAAAGAAGATCAAAACAGTCAGTCCTAAAGGAAATCAACCCCGAATATTCACTGGAAGGACTGAGGCTGAAGCTGAAATGCCAATACTTTGACCACCTGCTCCAAAGAGCCAACTCATTGGAAAAGACCCCAATGCTGGAAAAGACTGAAGGAAAGAGGAAAAAAAGGGATGACAGAGGATGAGATGGTTGGATGGCATCACCGACCAAGTGAACATGAGTTTGAGAAAGCTCCAGGAGATGGTGAAGGACAGGGAAACTTGGTGTGCTACAGTCCATGGGATGGCAAAGAGTTTTACATGACTAAGTGACTGAACAACATCATTTAGGCATCAAAAATTTTAGAAAATGAAAGGAATATACCCTGTTTTCCTTTGCTGTTTACTTTATTTCAAATTCTATCAATAGAAAAAATAATATCATATATTATGTTTCTTTAATGTTAGAATTGATTCAAAAAAAATCAGTTCAGTTCAGTTGCTCAGTCATGTAGAACTCTTTGCAACCCCATGAATTGCAGCACTCCAGGCCTCCCTGTCCATCACCAACTCCTGGAGGTCACTCAGACTCATGTCTGTTGAGTTGGTGATGCCATCCAGCCATCTCATCCTCTGTCATCCCCTTCTCCTTCTACCCCTAATCCCTCCCAGCATCAATCTTTTCCAGTGAGTCAGTTCTTCACATGAGGTTGCCAAAATATTGGAGTTTCAGCTTTAGCATCAGTCCTTCCAATGAACACTCAGAACTGATCTCCTTTAGGATGGACTGGTTGGATAATGTCATACAAACATGAGACTCTATGAATTTAAATAAAATACTCACTTACAAAATGAAAAGTAAACCTGTTAATTAATCTCTCTCTGGAAAATTTGGAAGTTTTATTTTGGGTTACATCAATGTTCAATATTTTAGAATTTTCTTTTGTCCTAATAATTGAAAAAAGAATGGCCTAGGATTTAAATATCCAAATTATATTCAAAATAGAAAAATGACCATATTTAGTTGTTAAAAAATATAATATTTTTACAACATTTGTATAAAATTGAAGAATAATATTTTAAAAAGCTATAATGCACAGGAAATTGTGTAAATTCCTAACTTCAATAGGTGTATATGTAGATGCATATGCTAAAATAATGTTACAAGATTTCATTTCACTGCAACTCAGGCAAGCCACCATCACTGATTTTAATTTATAGTTAAAATAATATTATAACAGCAAGTGGCAATACCAGGCCTATTTTTGCAGTCAAGATCATAGAACAAATAATAACCACTTTTTCAGATTTAAAAATTGGAAAAATATGGAGAAATATTAATGCCAAATTAAACTGAATTGTTACTTTTATCAAGCAATACATGCACATATTTTAAAATGTCAAATGATTTACAAGTCTTAATTAAAAACATTTTCTGTTCCTAACAGACTCAAACTCCCAGTTCCCCAAATTCTCAAAGGAGTCCATAAGTAGACAGCATATATTATTATAACAATGCAGATGATTATCTACTCTGTAGTTTAGTGTTCCCGAATTTACCTTTCTGAACAATTTTTACCTCTCTTATACTACTAATTCTCTTTATCTTAATTGCTAGCAGAGTTATATTAATTTCTCCCAGATATTTACAGAATATGTAACTCATCAACTATTTGATCAGCTTCCTTTACATGCTTAAAGATAACCCTCTTAAAGCACTTATCTTGCACATCTAATTACAGAAGGTTGACCACTTAGCTCTCTTCTGGAAAGTTTCACTGCCATCCTAGGGATTCCCATTACATTGGCCACAGTGAATCTTGTTTGCTAGGTACCATGATTTTTACTTTCTTGTCTTTCTTCCTCATTTAGTGAAGCATACCATTCAGCAGGTCTTGAGAGTGCATGGTACTGGCATAAAAACAAATGGACAAATGTAACTGAATCAGTTCAGTTCAGTTCAGTTGCTCAGTCGTGTCAGNGTCCTGGCTTAGGAAACAAAGAAAAAAAAATGATGAGACTGTGCTACTAAAATATGAATGAAAAGGGGAAAACAAGAAGGTCTCTATTACTATCTGTCACTGCCATGACTCAAAGGACCCCATTTCAACTAAGGACAACACTTTGTGAAGTGATGTGGTTGGCTAGTGGAGTAGAGATGATCGTCCATACTACAGTGACTCTCTGCTACAGACAGACCCACAGAAACAGGGTCATATTCTCTATTAAAAGGAAGTTCAGCATGTGTATGTAAAAGGAAAAATCCAGATAGTGAGGATACTTTGTTTTATATCTAAGAGAAAGGAAACAACTCCTGCTTCAGTGTTATGAGTTCAGTAACTAGCATTAGACAGTGGCTCATAATCTTCCTGTTCTTCACCCCCTACTGCTTGACTCAGACCACAAGTTCTAGTCAACTATATTGTTTACACATTTCTCAAATATATATATATTAACCATAAAATATATATATACATATTAACCATTATATATATATATACATATATACATACATATCTCTTGTTTTCATTAGCACCAACAAGATACCTAATTTATTTCCCCCAAATAAATATCTTAATTTTGGCATAATTTTAGGAAAAATACACACATAGAAAGTTTTAAAATAGGAAATATTGTATACAAAGAACTCTTAAAACTAAAAAAAAAAAAAAAAAAGATAAATAAATAAGAAGACAAGCAACTTAATTTAAAAGGGCCAAAAACTTTAACACACACTTCACCAAACAAGACATGCAAATAGCAAAAAAGCATATGATACCAGGCTCAGTGTCAAGTTGTCACGTGCATGCAAGCTCAGTTGCTCAGTGGTGCCCAACTGTTTGTGACCCCATGGACTGTAGTTCACCAGATTCCTCTGTCCATGGAATTTTCCTGGCAAGAATACTAGAGTGTGTGGTCATTTCCTACTCTAGGTGATTTTTCAGATCCAGACATCAAACCCACATCTCCTGTGACTCCTAAATTGGCAGAATGATTCTTTACCACTGAGTCAACTAGGAAGTTCATCATATTATTAGAGTATGGCAAAACCAATACAATATTGTAAAGTAAATAAATAAAATGGAAAAAAATAAAATTAAACAACAAGATACAACTACATGCCAATTACAATGGACAAAACCTGGAACACTGACAACACCAAATACTGGCAGGGATGTCGAACAAGAAAAGCACTCATTCATTGATAATGAGAATCCAATGATAGAACCACTTTGAAAAATAGTCTGTCAATTTCTTGCTAAACTAAATATAAGGTCATCATATGATCAATGAATCATATTCTTTTATATTTACCCAAAAGAACTGAAGTTTTACTTCCACATCAAGTCTGGAACTAGGACATTTACAAAAACTTTATTTATAAATTGACAAAGTCTAGAAGCAACCAGAATATTTCTCAGTAGGAAGGTAAACAAACTGTGGTACATCCAGACAATTAAATATAATGCAGCACTATAGCACTATAAAGAAGCTGATTATCCCTTTAATGGATACCTATTTTCATTAGTTGAAAATTAACATGACAGCACCAACATTAATTAACTGCCATTTAAAATTTTAGCCTTACTTTCTAACACTCTCATTCTGTGTAATCATGCTATAGCCACACTGACCATCTTACATTACCTGAACTATGCCAGATTTTCTTTACCATGGGTCCTTTACACTATGTTCTTCCCTCTGTTTGAAATATTCTTCACAAATCTCTCAACTATTAATACCTAATTCCTGATCATTTTTCAGATCTTGGTAGAAAACAAATTTACTTAGAAGAGTTTTCCCTTGTTGATAAAAAACTGGTTCCTAGTGTTATGCTTTTATTATATGATATTTTCCTTCAGCCTGTGCACATTCAGATTTATTTGTTTAAAATTTGTCTGACTGGTAGATTGTAATCTCTGTGAGTTCACAGAATCTACCTATATTATAAGAGCACAACATATAGCACATAGTAGGTTCTCAAGTAATATTAAATTGCATGATGGAACAAATAGGTTAATCAATATGGATAGAAGAAAACTCAATAAGGGGAAACTGTCAGTCAATAATAAAATATGTATCTATGAATATTTAACTCTCTTCTTCTAATCCAGACTGGAATCAAATAACTGATCATTGTTGAGAAATCTTTCATTTAAAAAAATTCACCCAAATGAAGGGTAGAAGGATGTTAAACAGGTTTTTGATATACATGGATAAAAAATTATAAAATGATTTTTATGAAATAAATATTGTAACCAAAACACACAAAGAATTTTTAGTCTAAAATATTAATAGTATTCCACTTATAATTTACTGCTCACTTTTTCCCCAACTTTTCCTAAAATAACAACACAGAAAAATAAAATTCACATTCATATAAAAAATCAAGTCAGTCATCCATATATGACATATATAATAACAGTATGAAATATACTCTAATTATATTAATGGTAACATAATGGGAAATACATTTGACAGATGACTTCTGCTTCCTACTTGAAGTTATGTTTGGCAGAATTAAAATTATACCAACTTGAAAACTGGTTAGCTTTCTCTAATATACACATTATTTCCTAAGATGAAGAAAAGATTTTCTGTCTCAGAATGTTCAATAACACACATTTTGAGACTTTAACTCTCATAATTTAACATTGCAAGTATATAGATGTACACTTTGGGACACATTCCATTTAGGAAGATAGACATTTCCAAGGTGAGATGTGACAGAAAGAATATTGATAAGAGTGCATTTAAGTGAACTGTAATTTTCTTAATATTCAACAGCCATACTGGATGAAATTCTCACATATCTTATACTATGAGTCATAAATTGTAAATCTCAATCTACATCAGATCAGATTAAAAATCTACAGAGGAATTTTACAAATATTTAAAATAAGACTGCTCAGAATTCCATATTTACTTGATTCAAGTTATGTGTGCAGTTCATTACAAGTGTAAGAGAACACTATTATGTAGCAATTTTGCTTTTATTTTCAATTTCTGTATTTTAGTTAAATCAAAATTGAGCAAACTGTAGTTTACAATCCAATATAAAAAGTTTTAAGGAAAAATAGCTATGGTTACTTATTTATCTATTGTCTATGACAAGTTTAGCTACAATGACACAGTTGAGAGGTGGTGACAGAAACATTATGACCTGCAAAACCTAAAATATCTACCCTCTTACAGCAAAACAGAAAGATTTGCAGA
This sequence comes from Neotragus moschatus, assembly GCA_006410615.1. Taxonomy (NCBI): domain Eukaryota; kingdom Metazoa; phylum Chordata; class Mammalia; order Artiodactyla; family Bovidae; genus Neotragus; species Neotragus moschatus. The sequence continues at coordinate 114,888 of SJYA01000940.1, read as the reverse complement.
TACTGCTATGTCACTGCACTTATCTATTCCTTGAATATGGGAATGTTAGCCTTAATTGTTTTAATTTGTATTGAAATTACCAATAAGCCTTGAACAACTAGATAGTCACTGAGTCAAAGGTAGAAATTTGACACCAAGAACCACTAAATCTAAGGAAAAGCTACATAACCAGAAATTAAAGAAATGGAACTAGATATGTTTTTCCTCATTCCAGTATATGTAACTTAAATAAGAAATTAATACACAAAACATCTATCTAAAGCAACTTCATAATTGTAGTTTCCCACAGGAAGTTAAAGTTTCAAAGGTTCAAATTTGAAAAATAAGTCCCATTTTGGTAGATATTTTATATATACATCTTCCCTAAAATCTTCATGGATCTTCTATTGTCTGATTATGTCTCACCCACGCTCTAAAAGTCATACAAATAGCAGTTTTTCATAAATGCTTCTCACTAGAAGTCTAGCCCATATTTCAGATTTNTGAGATGTGACAGAAAGAATATTGATAAGAGTGCATTTAAGTGAACTGTAATTTTCTTAATATTCAACAGCCATACTGGATGAAATTCTCACATATCTTATACTATGAGTCATAAATTGTAAATCTCAATCTACATCAGATCAGATTAAAAATCTACAGAGGAATTTTACAAATATTTAAAATAAGACTGCTCAGAATTCCATATTTACTTGATTCAAGTTATGTGTGCAGTTCATTACAAGTGTAAGAGAACACTATTATGTAGCAATTTTGCTTTTATTTTCAATTTCTGTATTTTAGTTAAATCAAAATTGAGCAAACTGTAGTTTACAATCCAATATAAAAAGTTTTAAGGAAAAATAGCTATGGTTACTTATTTATCTATTGTCTATGACAAGTTTAGCTACAATGACACAGTTGAGAGGTGGTGACAGAAACTTTATGACCTGCAAAACCTAAAATATCTACCCTCTTACAGCAAAACAGAAAGATTTGCAGATACTGCTATGTCACTGCACTTATCTATTCCTTGAATATGGGAATGTTAGCCTTAATTGTTTTAATTTGTATTGAAATTACCAATAAGCCTTGAACAACTAGATAGTCACTGAGTCAAAGGTAGAAATTTGACACCAAGAACCACTAAATCTAAGGAAAAGCTACATAACCAGAAATTAAAGAAATGGAACTAGATATGTTTTTCCTCATTCCAGTATATGTAACTTAAATAAGAAATTAATACACAAAACATCTATCTAAAGCAACTTCATAATTGTAGTTTCCCACAGGAAGTTAAAGTTTCAAAGGTTCAAATTTGAAAAATAAGTCCCATTTTGGTAGATATTTTATATATACATCTTCCCTAAAATCTTCATGGATCTTCTATTGTCTGATTATGTCTCACCCACGCTCTAAAAGTCATACAAATAGCAGTTTTTCATAAATGCTTCTCACTAGAAGTCTAGCCCATATTTCAGATTTAAAAAAAAATTATGTATTTATTTATTTTAATTGGAGGCTGATTACTTTACATAATTGTGGTGGTTTCTGCCATACATTCACATAAATCAGCCAAGTGTGTACATGTGTTCCCCATCATGAACCTCCCTCCCATCTCCCTCACCATCCCATCCCTCATGGTCATCCCAGTGCACCAGCCCTGAGCACCCTGTCTCATGCATCGAACCTGGACTGACAATCTATTTCACATATGATAACATACATATTTCAATGTTGTTCTTTCAAGTCATCCCACCCTCGCCTTCTCCCACAGAGTCCAAAAGTTTGTTCTTTACATCAGCATCTCTTTTACTGTCTCATGTATACGTTCATCATTACCATCTTTCTAAATTCCATATATATGCATTACTATATGGTATCGGTGTTTTTCTTTCTGACTTACTTCACTCTGTATAATAGGCTCCAGTTTCATCCACCTCATTACAACGGATTCAAATGCATTCTTTTTAATAGCTGAGTAATATTCCATTGTGTATATGTACCACTGCTTTCTTATCCATTCATCTGTTAATGAACATCTAGTTTGCTTGCATGTCCTGGCTATTGAAACAGTGCTGTGATGAACATTGGGGTACTCATGTCTCTTTCAATTCTGGTTTCCTTGGTGTCTATGCCCAGCAGTGGGATTACTGGGTCCTATGGCAGTACTATTTCAGGTTTTTTGAGGAATCTTCATAGCCATTGTCCTCCATAGTGGGTGTACTAGTTTGCATTCCCACCAACAGTGTAAGAGGGTTCCTTTTTCTCTGCACCTTCTCCAGCATTTATTGCAAACCAAAAGAAAGCAAGAGTAGCAATACTCATATCAGATAAAATAGACTTTGAAATAAAGGCTATGAAAAGGGGCAAAGAAGGATACTACATAGTGATCGAAGGATCAAACCAAGAAGATGATATAACAATTATAAATATGTATGCAACCAACATAGGAGCACCACAATATGTAAGGCAAATGCTAACAAGTATGAAAGGGGAAATTAACAGTAACACAATAATAGTGGGAGACTTTAATACCCCTCTCATGCCTATGGATAGATCAACTAAATAGAAAATTAGCAAGGAAACACAAACTTTAAATGACACAATGGACCAGTTAGACCTAATTGATATCTTAAGACATTTCACCTTAAAACAATGAAATTCACCTTTTTCTCAAGTGCACATGGAATTTTTTCCAGGATAGATCACATCTAGGCCATAAATCTAGCGTGGGTAAATTTAAAAAAAATTGAAATCATCTCAAGCGTCTTATCTGATCACAACACAGTAAGATTAGATGTCAAACATGGGGGGGGGGAAACTATTAAAAATATAAACATATGAAGGCTAAACAACATATTTTTGAATAACCAGCAAATCACAGAAGAAATAAAAAATGAAATTAAAAAATGCATATAAATGAATGAAAACACAACAACCTAAAACCTATGGGATTCAGTAAAAGTAGTGCTAGGGGAAAAGTTCATATCAATACAAGACAACCTCAAGAAACAGGAGAAAAATCAAATAAATAACCTAACTCTAGACCTAAAGCAAGGTTGCCAGGAGAAACATAAATAACCTCAGATATGTAGATGACATCAGCCTTGTGGCAGAAAGTGAGGAAGAACTAAAGAGTCTCTTGATGAAAGTGAAAGAGGAGAGTGAAAAAGTTGGCTTAAACCTTTCAGAAAATGAAGATCATGGCATCCGGTCCCATCACTTCATGGCAAATAGATGGGGAAACAGTGGAAACAGTGGCTGACTTTATTTTTCTGGGCTCCAAAATCACTGCAGACGGTGATTGCAGCCATGAAATTAAAAGATGCATACTCTTTGGAAGGAAAGTTATGACCAATCTAGACAGCATATTAAAAAGCAGAGATGTAACTTTGCCAACAAAGATCCGTCTAATCAAGGCTATAGTTTTCCAGTGATCATGTATGGAGGTGAGATTTGGACTATAAAGAAAGCTGAGTGCAGAAAAATAGATGCTCTTGAACTATTGTGTTGGAGAAGACTCTTGAGAGTCCCTTGGACTGCAAGGAGATCCAACCAGTCAGTGCAAAAGGAAATCAGTCCTGGGTGTTCATTGGAAGGACTGATGTTGAAGCTGAAACTCCAATAGTTTGGTCACCTGATGAGAAGAGATGGTTCATTTGAAAAGACCCTGATGCTGGAAAAAGACTGAAGGCAAGAGGAGAAGGGGACAACAGAGCATGAGATGGTTGTGCAAGACTGTTGCTAAACGAAAAGACACCAGGATTCTTGGCTTCTGGAGGAGAAGAATTCAATNAAACTCCAATAGTTTGGTCACCTGATGAGAAGAGATGGTTCATTTGAAAAGACCCTGATGCTGGAAAAAGACTGAAGGCAAGAGGAGAAGGGGACAACAGAGCATGAGATGGTTGTGCAAGACTGTTGCTAAACGAAAAGACACCAGGATTCTTGGCTTCTGGAGGAGAAGAATTCAATCCAGTGCCAAAACGAGGCTTGGTCATTCAGAGCTTTTGTGTTCAGTTCAGTTCAGTCTCTCAGTCATGTCCGACTCTTTGCGACCCCATGAATCGCAGCACGCCAGGCNACATTCCAGGTTCCTATGCAATATTGTTCTTACAGAATCAGATCTTGCTTTTATCACCAGTCACATACACAGCTGGGTTTTGTTTTTGCTTTGGCTCCATCCCTTCATTCTTTCTGGAGTTAATTCTCCACTGATCTCCAGTTGCATATTGGGCACCTACTGACCTGGGAAGTTCCTGTTTCAGTATCCTGTCATTTTGCTTTTTCATACTGTTCAACCCAACGTCCAAGGAGCTGAGGCATAGGAGGGCCTAGAGGAGCTATCCCATGTTGAAGGTCAGGAAGGCTGATGGTGTGGAGATACCCCTCATCCAAGGTAAGGAGCAGCGGCTGCACTTTGATGGAGCCNATCCTGTCATTTTGCTTTTTCATACTGTTCAACCCAACGTCCAAGGAGCTGAGGCATAGGAGGGCCTAGAGGAGCTATCCCATGTTGAAGGTCAGGAAGGCTGATGGTGTGGAGATACCCCTCATCCAAGGTAAGGAGCAGCGGCTGCACTTTGATGGAGCCGCCATGAAGAGATATCCCACGCCCAAGGTAAGAGAAACCCAAGTAAGATGGTAGGTGTTGCAATAGGGCATCAGAGGGCAGACACACTGAAACTATACTCACAGAAAACTAGTCAATCTAATCACACTAGGACCACACCCTTGTCTAACTCAATGAAACTAAACCATGCCTGCAGGGCAACCCAAGATGGGCGATTCATGGTGGAGAGTTCTGACAGAATGTGATCTGCTGGAGAAGGGAATGGCAAACCACTTCAGTATTCTTGCCTTGAGAACCCCATGAACAGTATGAGCTTTTGTGTTATAAAGTTTTATTAAAGTATAAAGAAGGTAGAGAAAGCTTCTGACATAGGCATCGGAAGGGTGCGGAATGAGTACCCCCTTGCTAATCTTCAGCTGGATGTTATATAGTCACTAGCAGTCTGTTAATGAAAGAAAGGAATGTCTTAAAATTCATAATGGTACCAGGACCCTCATTCATAAGATGCATTTCGGGATATTCTAGGCACCAGGATTCATCATGGGCCATAAAATGATTAATTTGAATCTTGTAGAATGGCAGATTACCATAGAAATCGTTTCATTTACACAGATTAAGGGAAAAATATCTAAATATAACATACTGGTTTGTCAAGTAGGTTCTGAGCCATTAAGCGAACCAACTTGAAGATAGAGTCTGGGGTAAATGCATAGTACATTAACATAGCTTAAGACAATCATTTCCATAAGAAAAATGCATTGGTTAACTCAAGGTTTGAGAATAGTTAACTTCGTTGAAACCAGATGTCATTATGGCAACACAGTATTTTAGAGAAACATCCTTTTATATTTGTATAGGGAAGAAAAAAATATCGCTAGTTTGTTTCCTCCCGCCACTTAAGAGAGATTAAAATGTCTGACACTTGCAGGCTATTTCCCCCATTTGGAGACCCCTGGCCTTCCTGTCTGTTATCCTCTCAGTTGGATGGCATCACCAACTCAATGGACATGGATTTGGGTGGACCGTGGGAGTTGGTGATGGACAGGGAGGCCTGGTGTGGTGCGGTTTGTGGAGTCTCAAAGAGTCAGACACAACTGAACGACTGAACTGAACACCTAAAGCAAATAGAAAAAGAAGAAATGAAGCACCCCAGGGTTAGTAGAAGGAAAGAAATCATAAAAATTAGGGCAGAAGTAAACGCAAATTAAACAAAGGAGACTGTAGCCAAAATCAGCAAAGCTGAAAGCTGGTTCTTGGAGAAGACAAATAAAACAGACAAACCATTAGCCAGACTAATCAAGAAAAAAAAATGGTGAAGAATCAAATTAACAAAATTAGAAATGAAAATGGAGAAATCACAACAGACAACACAGAAATACAAAGGATCATAAGATACTACTATCAGCAACTATATGCCAATAAAATGGACAACTTGGAAGAAATTGACAAATTCTTAGAAAAGTACTTTCCCAAACAGAACCAGGAAGAAATAGAAAATCTTAACAGACCCATCACAAGCATGGAAATCTAAACTGCAATCAGAAATCTTCCAACAAACAAAAGCCCAGGACCAGATGGCTTCACAGCTGAATTCTACCAAAAATTTAGAGAAGAGCTAACCACCTATGCTACTCAAACTCTTCCAGAAAATTGCAGAGAAAGGTAAACTTCCAAACTCATTTTATGATGCCAAACTCATTTTATGATTTTTATTATCACCCTAATACCAAAACCAGACAAATATCACTGATGAACATAGATGCAAAAATCCTTAACAAAATCCTAGCAAACAGAATCCCTACAACATATTTAAAAGATGATACATCATGACCAAGTGGGCTTTATCCAAGGGATGCAAGAATTCTTCAGTATTTGCAAATCAATCAATGTGATACACTACATTAACAAATTGAAAGATATTTCAGACTTTTTAAAACTCAAGACTTTGAATTCCCTAAAAGCACTTTTGTCAAGCTGAAATGTCTGCTAGGTACCACCTTAATTCATTGAGAGGTCTTATCAAAGGATCTCATAACAACACTATTGATCTGATCTCTATTGTAAAACTGTCTTTCTTTTAGAATCTTTGGTTCACTAGATATGAGAAATAGCTGTTTCCCAACTTATCATGTTCTGATCTCAGTATTCTCTTATAAATTTGATTCCAAAGTGTCTTGTAATTTTTGTTTCATACATTTGTTCACAAACAGCTAAAAAAAATAAATACATGTTTTCAATATTTTATTTAGACAACTCTTCCTAAATCAAAAAGAACTTAAGGACTATTAAAAATCCAACTTTACCTGAGGCAACATTTTTACCAAATAATAACAAAGATACAACACAAGTGGCCATCTTTCTCAGACCCCTTTAGAGAGTTCTTTGCCATTTTTTCCAGATTTCTCTAACAATTTTCTTATCATTTTCCCAGTTTCTATTAGCACTTCTTTTCTGCTGTCATTCAGCCCCCAAACTAATGCCATCTCTCCTTGGTTTCTGCTATAGCAATACTCTAGTCCTGAAACCAATTTCTGCCTCAGTGACCTACTGCCTCAATAATGCTGCACAGCAAACCATCAAAAAGTGACATGAACCAACGAGCACTGATTTATTTCATGAGACTGTGTTTCAATGTTCAGTTTGGGCAGCTCTTCTGGCTTTAATTGTACTCACTGGTGTTTCTGGATTTTAGTAGACTGTCAACTGGGACAAGTGTTCTTGGGCCACTGGATCTCATCTTATTGCACATTAGCTTATACCTATGATAATAATGGTGAGAAGAAAACATGAGTAAAACTGGAAACATGTATTTTTTCAAGCCTATAGATGGATCACATCTGTTAACATCACTTTTATCAAAGCATATCACTTGTTTGAACTCAGAATCTAAGGGCTAGGAAGTACACTCTGCCTCACTGGTGAAAGGAGCTACAAAGTCACATGGCGAAGGGTGTAACTGGAGGGAAAAATGAAGAATCAGCCCATTAATGTGGTCTACACAAGAGTTGTAGGCTTCAGTGGGAACCCTGGCTTCTACTTAGGAAATCATTTTATCCTTCTCTGCTAACCACATAAATACTCTGACAGCAGACAGTTCAGGGAGAAAGTCACATATGTCCAGTTTATTTTCCCATGATCCTGAAGATAGAAACCTTTACACAAATAGTCACTGAGTCAAAGGTAGAGAAACCAAGAACATTAATCTGATACATAAAAAATACAAAATACATGCTCTTCTATTTGAAATAATATCAGTGCTTTTTTTTTTTTTAATAGGTCACAGGACTTTGGGTATCTTAGCCACTCTCTATCATTGCCTTTTTCTCCATAAGGCACTGTCTTTGTTTTGTCTTTGTATTTCTCCTTTCTCTTTAACCTGAGGAAAGTTTCCCCATCTTTGACTTTCTATAATTTAATAGAAAAAAGGGAATATAAAAGTTGTGGTTAATAAATCTATTAACTACTATTCTGATATAATGAAGAATATATTTGAAACATATGTAGTTCTCTGTAATAAGAGAAAAAAATTCTAAAAATGAGACTCACAGATAAATTTTCGGTTGATTTGAGATGAGTTCACTTAGCTTGGGCTCCCTTAGGAAGCAGAGCCACAGGTGTGGGGTTTGTGGGCATTGTTTTATTAAATAGTGTGGTCCCATGACTGAAGAGTAAGGAAAATGAACAGAAAACGGAGAGATGGTCTACAAAAAGATATATTAGCAAGCTGTCCTCTGTTGGGACAGAGGTGACTCACCTCAACTAAGGCTGTCTGTTCTGTGGGACCATGTCCATGAAGGTCCATACAAATTGAGGGATAGAAAAGGGGAATAATTTATCTACTGACTCAGCACAACAGTAAAAGTTCACTCCTGGAGTTTTAACTTCCCTACCATTTCAAGGTTGTGCATGTTTGCATTACACACACATGGGCAACCCCTCTATGGGTAAGAAAACAGAGTATCATGGACAACATCACTAGCACAGTCCCCAACCAGTAGGTGAGAGTTATCTGCTGGAGCCAGAAGCCCAGGTGAGATCAGTCAGTTCTCCTAACTAGAACAAGATAAAGCTAGAGTTGAGATGATCAGCAGTAGTCCCATAAAGAGGTGGTTTTTTTTTTTTTTAATCAGGTTATTAAGACAACTGAAAGATTAAAATTCACCTAATTTTTCTTTTTATGAGCTAATATCCATTTACTTATCAGTTTATTGATTCAACAAACATCCAATGGCTAACCATATTGTGCCAAACAGGATAATGGAAACCAGGTAGATGTGTTGACATGAGGCACATCAAGGATTTTAAATTTTTCTGAAGAAAGAACTAAGTTTTATAGAGTGACAAACAGATCACAGTGTTGGACTTTCGGAGAAGACAAAGCAACATATTTCCATATGGAGAGTGAGTTCCAGTGTACCTTTTAGAATGAGTATCAAGAATAGTTTTAAAATTAATATTCCAAATAAACTGGAGATACTAAAATATACTTTGGAAAATAGAACTGGAGGAAATGTAAGTGATCCAACTGAAAGAACCAGAGAATGTGTGGGCTTTGCATATGTAGGTGTCAAAATATAAAATAAAAAGTCAAAGGAATGAAATCAAACATTTCACTCCTTTTCAATAAAATCTCTAGCAATAAAACAGTGGTCATTAATTCTAAGTAAGAACCAAATATGGCAAATCATAGGGGTTAGTACATTAAATAAAGCATGCATTGAAAACTATTTTATAAGAGATTTGTCATATCAAATAACTTGCTTTTAATTTTCTTCTGGCTGGCCTGGCCTACAACCAATTTTTATAACTGCATTTATGTAACATTAACTTATGAAGAAGAAAATTATTTAACCATACCTATTTGGATAAAGGATAAACAAAATAAGTTCTCTGTTATATATACATGTGGAAAAAGAATCAGGACTTTAAAAACTTTCTCTGCAGGAAGCCAGTGTTAAATAGCAGAGGTACAAAAATAGACTTGGCATACAGAGGGCACAGAATTCATCTAAATCATTCAGCTGATAGAGTCTGAGGATAAAGCTGAAGTGGTAAAAATCAGTCTATAAATTGTACTATTGACAGAGGAAGAAAGTAAGGGTGTACCTATTTGTTTCAAAGAATTTCTTACATTCCTAAATATACTGTGTGTGAACAGACTATTAGGTATTTCTCCCAACTCATCACATATACAATTTCAGTAAAAGCTATATATACAATCAAGCAAATATGTTCATATACATGAAGACTTGTTTTTCTGATTCCTTGCATCGCTCTATTTTATTTTTTCCTTTGCTAAATATCTGGGTAAGATAATGAGGACAATATAAGCAATATATCTGCAAGAAGGTAATTATTTTTATATGTCTCTCCATGGTCAAATTGAAATCCTTTCTTATGTGAAATGCATGCAGCGTTCCCTGTTTAATTTCAGTAAAAGAGATCCTATCATGTGTGTACCACACACTATTTTAGCAGCTTTATTTGACAGATGGTCACTTTTCAGGAACACATTTTTCCTTGTTCTGACAGTACCTAGGAGTTGAATTTCCCCTTATATGTTAGATTTAGCATCAGTAAGCTTTTAAATACATGTAGCCACATATGCAGCACAGTAATGGAACGTCTGTTCCAGACTCAAGAGCATAGTATGGCAAAAATGATTAAATGCATATTGACACTCTGGGGAAATGTAAATATATTTTTATTTCTATCATGTGAAAAGTATAATTTTCATTAAAGATCTATTTCAGTTATCCATAAATTGGTTACTGGTCATAACAATTCAGACTGTAGTGCAACACATAACAATAATATAATCTAAAATCATAAATGTTATATAATGTTTTACAAGATAAAAATATATTTTCAGCAAATAGAAACAAAGATACCTAGAAAATCAAGGTTTATAAAGAAATACCACTATTCGTTACCTCTACTAAATGAAATATTTAACTCATCAGCATCTCTTCTGCTACAAATAAGACAGTATATTTTTCATCCTTAATTTATTGTTATCTTCAAATAAAACCACATTACAGATAATTATAAAACCATTTTGTTAGCACAAATATATCAGAGCATTCCTTAATAGATTTTCCTTACCACAGATAAAAGTTAAAAAAAAAAAAAACACACACACCATAAATCTCTCGTCAATACAGTATTTTTTCCTCTACTTTTCAATTATTATACAAAGGAAATCTTGTTATAATCCATTCTTTGTTCTCCACAAAGTTGAGCATGGGTATTACCACTCGTTTCAGTATTGAGAATTGGAGTGCACAAAGGACTGTCAGTTCAAAAGGCTTTCAACTAGTACACAGAGCAATTCTACTGGATAGAAGATGAAGTGTTATAGCATTAATAAGTCTTTCAGAGCAAACAGATATATCATTTTTAAACAGTGAAAGCAGGCTTTTTCAACTTATATAATATTTAAATGTTTGTAAATATAGCATGGTGATTGCATATTATTATGGAAAATAGCAGGAATTTCTCTTGTCATTCTAGAGATATTTGGTAAGAATATCTTTTGTATATGTACAGACCTTTTAAGTTATATATTTGTGCTTATTTTCTTCAGCTATTTTTGAAAACATAAAAAAGAAAATGAATGGGAATGTCTTGTAGATTACTCTCTACAATCACTGAAATACCTTAACTATTGCAAATAATAACCAAAACCCAGGCATTTCTCCATGGAGCATGACAATAATAGTATTCTCTCTCAAGCCTCCAATATCAACTTTCATGACTTTCTTAAATTAGACTACATAAGTTAGTAAATTTTCTTTTTTATTTCTACTTTATATACCCTGGACTTGGAGTTGAAGAAATCAACAAACTTGAAATGCTAACAAGCACAGGTGCAAAAAATCCCAAAGGACCAAGAATGTACAGCCTAGTAAAAGAGAAAATACTTAGATAATAGCTGGTCTATGTGAAACTAACCTCACAGAAAAATACTGTGGTCCCATTCCAAATTAACCAGCAGAGACTGAGGAGCATAGACTTTCACACTACCAGAGAGAAAGGCATCACCCCACCAACTTGTCATGCAAGTAGAAATTACATGGAAGACTCAACTTTCAGGTCAATCAAGAAGCAACACAGTCACCCTCCCATTCCCACTGGAGTGGTGTCAATGGAAGCCTAGTGGGGAGTCATGAACATCATTATCCAGAGTTAATGTATTTCTCCTACTTCCAAGCTGTCAGTAGAGTTCTAGAGAGCTATAACTAGGTACTCCCATTTTTACAGCCAGGGTGCTATTGCTGGGCATGTAGTGGACATTCAGAAATTCCATCCCCACCTAGAAATAATAAAAAGTCCTTACTCCCCTCAAGTGATAACAGAGGCTTAGTGGAAAACTTGGACTTCTACTTTTACCTAAAGATACAAAGAATAGTGAAATGGACATTCAGAACTGAAAAACACAATAACATCAAAATTTAATGGATAGGATCAAGACCAGAATGAAAGAGAACAAAGAAAGGATTAGTGAACTTGCAAATAGAATAAGAAATTTCCCAATCTGAACAACAGAGAGAAAGTACATTGGAAAGAAAATGAAAGGAAAGAGTGAAGAAAAGTAGAAAAAAATATTTATAAATCTTATTTATATCTTTAAGATGTTTGTTTAAGGTAAGGTTTCAAAACTTTACCTGAAAAGGAAAAACACTATCAGTAGACCAAGTTACGTCTTGCATCTATAATGTAAAACCTAGAGTGACCATTATAAAATCTATACAATGATGTATACTCCAAAACACTATAAAGTAAAGCAAAATAGAATACCAAAAAGATTCAAAAAACCAGAAGAAAGACTTGGGGGAAAAAAAAAGGGAGAAACAAAAAATACAAGACCCCTCAGAACATAAAAAATAAACTGGGAAATTTTTAAAAGTGTGTTTGAGTCTAGAATTTTATGAATCATTTTAGAATCAATTTCCAGTATTTGCCTTTGGAGTTTATTCATGCATAGGTTAGAAGTATGAAGTATAGTTTCCTCACTGTGTTGGATGGTAAAAATTATCTAACTTTGGTTTTTTAAATATAAATTTATTTATTTTAATTGGTGGTTAATTACTTTACAATATTGTATTGGTTTTGCCATACATCAATGTGTACCCGCCACAGGTATACAAGTGTTCCCCATCCTGAAACTCCCTCCCTCTTCGCGCCCTGTACCATCCCTCTGGGTTGTCTCAGTGCACCAACCCCAAGCATCCAGTATCATGCATTGAACCTGGACTGGTGACTCCTTACCATTTGTAATGAAGTGTGCTTATGTTAAGAACTTGAGAATTTACCATTAAAGTAGTTCTTGTATTTTTGCTTTTGAAGTTACCTTCAAGGTAGGAACTTTGCTAATACCAAACACCCAAGGATGAATCATCAACTGTTTAGCAACTTAGATAAAATGAAAAAAATCAGGGAAGAACCGTGCAAGAAAATGTCTTAAATTTTAGCTTTATGGATGCATTCATCCAAATACAATACTGAATTTTGCAAGCTTACTCTTTAAGAGGGTTTAATTCACACCTAAAAGCTTTCAAGAAGTTATCTTGATCATTACATGCTAACTGTATTTAGTACAATTTTCTTAGAAACATTTCTTTTTCTCTCCATTTGAGCAGCATAGCATGCTGCATCTTTTAGCACTCTTAAGAGAGTTGCATTTTTATAAAAGTACTGACCTCTGAATTTGGAATGCTGTTACACTTGGTACAAAACTGGGCACAAAAACAAGGAACCAGAATATTCTGTAGTATGCAAGTGTTGAGGTCTTTCTTAACAATTAAGAATGTTTAAAAGAATGGAGGGTCAATTCACCACAGTTCGCTTTCATCCACTGTAAAAATTCACTGATATTTATTATTTCATAAATGAAACTCCTATTTATAATTTTTTCCAATAAATGATACTTCTTATGTAATTCCTTTAGTACTAATATTCTGTGAATACTTTTCATGCTTGCATACGTTTCCTTTCCTACTATCAGTTTTAAGGAACCAACTACAAAGTTTTTACATAAAAAACTAAACCAAAAAAAAAAGTAGTAATTTCTGTGCAGGAACTTCAATCTCTCAGCATATTTTCCCCTTAAGTGGCACAAATTTCATGCCAGATTTAGATAATTGAAAGATTTATGCATGTGTAGAGTGTCTTGGTGCTTTTTCTATCATGTGAAGAAGAGTTTATAAAATACCTTAAGGCTCAGCCAGAAGCTTTGGTACATTTTCTAAACAGGAAGTTGGACTCATAGTCTTAATGCAAGCCTGCTGGTAAATGAAGTCATATTTCTGAAGAAGTAAAGCCACTGCAGGTTAAAGAAAGAAGAAAAAGTCTATTGCTTTGAGGCTGGCAAGCTGTAGGTCATAAACACATTGTTTAAAAACAAAGAAGTCAACAGCTCAACATATAGAAATAAAAAAGATAATCCTTATGTTTCCAGAAACTATTCAGATTCATAGTGTGCTTGCTTTTTGGATTTCATGGGAAAATTAAATTGTTATTGTCCCTTTCAACTATATTTTAGCAAAGTTAAAAAAAAAGTGATCAGTGATCAACCAAATGAGTTACATTTTGCCACTTTTAATTCAAAATAAATCAGAAGAGTTAACAACTTAGCATTTTACATTGATTGGATAAAGAATACTCTGATTCTTTCCTACACAACATTTCACTGTACATAATTTGAATTAACATATCATTCAATAAATTAGCACTCAATCACTAATAAGATAAATATACTGTATTAATAATAAACTGGTTAAAGCATTTGCATAATTTATATTCATAATAATGTTTTATTTACCTTTAGTCATTCTGCTTTAAGTTCGTTTATGTCATATGATCTCAATAATATTGAATTAGCTTGAAAATAACAGGAGGACTTTGATTCTGCATCAGATAGGCTTTCTTATGTCTTAAATAAAATCACAATCATCAAAGAAATTGAATAAATTCACAATACTTTATTGAGCATCTATTATATGTTCAATAATGTGCTACAAACTTGAGTGGATCCAAATACATAACATATTCTCTGATTTTAGAAAGCTCACAACATATCAAAATAGTTAAATAAGTGGTAAATAATATACCTAAAGAAGAGTAGAAGAAGCTCAGATCAAAAAATAAAATTTTCAGGAAAAAGTAAATTAATTTTAATATTTATAATTTTTCCACTGTGCTAATTAGATTAAAAGAATAACACATTACCTTTGTTACTGCATGCAGTCTACTAAAAAATAGGTATGCATATAAGTAATGTGACTATTATAATATTGTATAATTTACATATGTATCATATTATTGTGATTCATGAGATAGAGAACAATTTTGGTTAAGGAAACTATTAACCTTTAAAAAAAAAAAAACAACGTTAAAGAATACACCTGCCAAAGTGAGAAACGTGGATTTGATCCCTGGTTCAGGAGGATGCTACAGAGCAACTAAGCCTGTGTGCCACAACTACTGAGCCTGTGTGCTGGAGCCTGGGAGCCACAACTAATGAAGTCCCTGTGCCTAGACCTTGTGCTCTGAAACAAATGAAGTCACCACAATGAGAACCCTGCAAACCTCAACTTGAGAGTAGCCCCTACTCACTGCAACTAGAGAAAAGCCTGTGCAGCAACAAAGAGCAACACAGCCAAAAGTAAATAAATAAATAAATTTTAAAATCTGAAGCAGAAGCTGAAACATGGCAGAAAGAAGGATATAAAGTGGAGGAAGACATGGCAGTAAAACCATAAATACAAGTTCCACACATATATAGCAAAGAATAACGAGCTGAATTTAGCTAGGATACGCCTTGCTAATACAGGAAAGGCAAGAGATGTGGGTTCAACCTCTGAGTTGAGAAGATCCCCTGGCGTAGGAAATGGCAATCCACTGCAATATTCTTGCCTGGAGAATCCCATGGACAGTGGAGCTTGGTGGGCTTATACTCCTTAGAGTTAAAAAGGGTTGGACATGACTGAAGCACCTAAGCACACACAGAGTATACACTGCACATTATATGATAGTGGGAGAAAATTTTCCTAGGCATTTACTTGGGTTGTAACAAATAATACACATTCCTGTTGGTAGTTTAGTCACTAAGTCGTGTCCAACTCTTTCAACCCCATGAATTGTAGTCTGCCAGGCTCCTCTGTCCATGAGATTCTCCAGGTGAGAATACTGGAGTGGGTTGCCATTTCCTTCTCCAGGGAGTCTTCCTGACCCAAGAATCAAACCCGAGTCTCCTGCATTGCAGACAGGTTCTTTACCAACTAAGCAGTTCCTGGATGAGGAGACTAATGAAAATTGTTCTGTGTCATCCAGCTCTGGTAATGTAATAATCAAAATAAGTTTACAACTAGAATGTGTGTGTGCCAAAATCACTTCAGTCAAGTACGACTCTTTGTGGCCCCATGGACCATAGCCTGCCAGGCTCCTCTGTTCATGGAATTCTCCAGGCAAGAATACTGGAATGGGTTGCCATGCCCTCCTCCAGGGGATCTTCCTGACCCAAGGATCAAACCAGAGGCTCTTATGTCTCCTGGGTTGGCAGGCAGGTTCTTTACAACTAACACCACCTGGGAAGCCCTCACAACTGCAATAAAAAATCTTAAAAATGCAAACAAGTATATTGTTTAAAACCCACTCACACAGAAATCCTGAAATAATTTTAAATTACATAAGACTCCAATCTAATGCATTCAAGCAGTTCAACTGAGGAAATAGTGCCTAATAAATGTTTGAAATCTGGGAAGAAAAAAATTGACATTTTTCATACCTCTTATCACGTATGTACACTGGGTACAGATTTTATTTGGAGTTCACTCACAGCATGATTAAAATGTCAAATTTTAATGTAAACCAAACATATGGAAGAAAAAAAAGAAAACAAGAGTCAATTTAATTGAAAAGTTCAGTTCTAGACCTTCATTTCAAACTTTTTTCCCAAGGCACAAGTTTCTTTTTCCAGTCATGAAGCCTTGGGCTTTTTCTCATTGTCTAATTCATAGATGACTATAACGTGCTCAGAAACAACCAACAATAGAAAATATGAACTCCATAAATCACATCTGATTACTACAGCTAGAATGACTCAATTGGAGAACATGAGGTTTTCTGTTTGTTTTTAATTTCTTTGTCTTTTTTTTTTTAATATGGACCATTTAGAAAAAAAAAAAAACTTTATTGGATTTATTACAATACAGCCTTTGTTTTATGTTTTCATTTTTTGGCCCCAAGGCAATATGAGATTTTAGCTCCCTGATCAGGGATCGAACCTGCATCCCCTGTATTGGAAAGCAGATTCTCAACCACTGGACCTCGAGGCAAGTCCCAGCACTTAAATTCTTTATTTTATTAAAGAATAAGCAGCTTGATACATACACTGAATGAATTGAGTAAAGCAATTAATGTAGTTTTCTATTACCATTCACATCTTTTCAATATTCTTGATCTTAGACATCTTGACCAGCAGCTGTCTTTTCAGACGGAAAAGGTAAGAGGGAGAGAGTATAAAATAACACAGGGAAAGATGGAAGGAGGGCAGAATATCAGAATGTGCATAATGGAAACTGTAAATTTAATTGTATGTGTAATTTACATTAATGGCATTGCTAATAATATCATTCAATTATGACCCTAATCTAGTGCTCCATAGTAACATTTTGAGATATACTCCAAATTGAGAAGTCAGCTGCAGACTTCTGAATTGTTATTATGCAGCGAAATATGTTTCAAAGATTTTTGTCCAATCCACAAGGTCAAGAATATGGGGGGAATGGCTCAGCGGGTAAAGAATCCGCCTGCAATTCAGGAGACACAGGAGACCTGGATTTGATCCCTGAATCAGGAAGATGCCCTGGAGAAGGAAATAGCAACTCATTCCAGTATTCTTGCCTGGGAAATCTCATGGACAGAGGAGCCTGGAGGGTTTCAGTACAAAGGACTGTGATCAGTTGAACATGACTGAGGTACTAAACATACATACAAAAGTTTAGTAAAATTTATCAGTTATCACAAAGCACATATTTTCACATAAAATAGTCTCTAATAACATTCAAACAGTAGGTGAAATCATGTGAATTAACCTTGAGCTATTTATCCATTGCTGTGATTTACCCCTAAGCTATCTAGGCATATAAACCAAAAAAATAATAATAATAATAAAAAAAATAAAAATAGGACCATATACACTATAAACAATATGACAGAGAAATGATTTAAAATTTTTTTTCATGTTTATTTCCTTTCTCCTTTATCAGCTCACTCAACAGATGCTAAATTTTCATAATATTACCTCAAATGAATATTTTATTTATTTTTTAATTGGAGGATAATTGCTTTACAGAATTTTATTGTTTTTTGTCAAACTTCAACATGAATCAGCCACAGATATATATATATATATATATATATATATATATATATTCCTTTTTAACCTCCCTCCCACCTCCCTCCCCATCCCACCCCTGTAGGTTGATCTTTGAGTTTGAGTTTCCTGAGACATATAGCAAATTCCAGTTGGCTATCTACTTAACATATGGTAATATATGTTTNAGGTGTACATGTGTTCCCCATCCTTAACCTCCCTCCCACCTCCCTCCCCATCCCACCCCTGTAGGTTTCTCTTTGAGTTTGAGTTTCCTGAGACATATAGCAAATTCCAGTTGGCTATCTACTTAACATATGGTAATATATGTTTCCATGTTACTCTCAACATTTCACCCCCTCCTCTCTCTCCCCAAGTCCATAAGTCTATTCTCTATGTCTATTTCTCCATTTCTGAACTGCAAATAAATTCTTTAGAATCATTTTTCTAGATTCCATATATATGTGTTCCATTCAGTTTAGTTGCTCAGTCGTGTCTGACTCTTTGCAGCCTCATGAAGTGCAGCATGTCAGGCCTCCCTGTCCATCACCAACTCCCAGAGTTTACCCAAACTCATGTCCATTGAGTCGGTGATGCCATCCAACCATCTCATCCTCTGTTGTCCCCTTCTCCTCCCACCTTCAATCTTTCCCAGCATCAGGGTCTTTACAAATGAGCCAGTTCTTCGCATCATGTGGCCAAAGTATTGGAGTTTCAGCTTCAACATCAGTCCTTCAATGAATATTCAGGACTGAATATATGTGTTAACATACGATATTTATCTTTCTCTTTCTTACTTACTTCACTCTGATAACAGGCTCTAGGTTCATCCATTTCATTAGAACTGACTCATATGTGTTCATTTTTTATGGCTGAGTAATATTCCATTGTGTATATGGACCACAACTTCTTTATCCATTCATCTGTTGATGGACATCTAGGTTGCTTCCATGTTCTAGCTATTGTAAATAGTGCTGAAATGAATAATGGGATACATGTGTCTTTTTTAAATTTTGGTTCCCTCAGGGTATATACCTAGGAGTGAGATTGCTGGGTCATATGGTGACCTAGTTCTTCCTAGATTTTTTAAGAAATCTCCATACCGTCTTCCATTGTGGGTGTATCAATGTACATTCCTACCAACAGTTCAAGAGCATTCCCTTTTCTCCACAACCTCTCCAGCATTTATTGTTTGTAGACTTTTTGATGATGGCCATTCTGACCAGTGTCAGGTGATATATCATTGTAATTTTGATTTGCATTTCTCTAGTAATAAGCGATGCTGAGCATCTTTTCATGTGTTTGTTAGCCTTCTGTATGTCTCCTTTGAAGAAATGTCTGTTTAGGTCTTATTCCTAACTTTTGATTGGGTTGCTTGCTTTTCTGGTATTAAGTTGTATAAGCTGCTTGTATATTTTGGAAAATAATCCTTTGTCAGTTGTTTTATTTGCTTTTATTTTCTCCCATTCTGAGGGTTGTCTTTTCACCTTGCTTATAGTTTCCTTTGCTGTGCAAAGGTTTTAAGTTTAGTCAGGTCCCACTTGTTTACTTTTGTTTTTATTGCCATTACTCTGGGAGGTGGATCAAAGAGGATCTTGCTTTATGTCATCAAGTACTCTGCCTATGTTTTCCTCTAAGAGTTTTATAGTTTCTGGTTTTATATTTAGGTCTTTAATCCATTTTGAGTTTATCTTTGTGTATAGTGTTAGGAAGTGTTCTAATTTCATTCAAAAGAATGTAGGTGTCCAGTTTTCCCAGCACCATTTATCGAAGAGGCTGTCTTTGCCCCAGCACAGGTGACTGCAACTGGTGCACTAAGCACAGGTGACTGCGGGCTCACAAAGTCCAGCCAAGAGGAGCTATCCCACGTCAGAGGTCAGGGGCAGAAGCCTGGACGACTCCATGCCCAAAGGGCAGCAGCCAAGAAGAGTTACCCCACGTCTGAGGTCAGGGGCAGTAGCTGAGAATGCCAGGCTGTGATGGCACAAGAACGGCCGAGAGGAGCTACCCACATCCGAGGTCAGGGGCGGTGGCTGAGAGGAGCCACCTTGCACCCAAGGGCCAGTGGCTGCATGGATACAGGAGGGCCTAGAGGAGCCATCCCACGTTGAAGGTCAGGAAGAGCAGCAGTGAGGAGATACCCCTCACCCAAGGTAAGGAGCAGCAGCTGCATTTTGCTGGAGCAGCCATGAAGAGATACCCCATGTCCAAGGTAAGAGAAACCCAAGTAAGATGGTAGGTNGTTGACTCATTGGAAAAGACTCTGATGCTGGGAGAGATTGGCAGCAGGAGGAGAAGGAGATGACAGAGGATGAAATGGCTAGATGGCCTCACTGACTCGATGGAGGTGAGTCTGAGTGAACTCCGGGAGTTGGTGATGGACAGGGAGGCCTGGTGTGCTGTGATTCATGCAGTGGCAAAGAATTGAACATTACGGAGGGACTGAACTGAACTGAACTAGAGAAATAAAAAAGAGTCAATAAATAATGAATAATTCAATAAATGAGATCAAAAACACTCTGAGGGAACTAACAGTAGAATAACTGAGGCAGATGACAAGATAAGTGAGGTAGAAGATAGAATGGTAGAAATAAATGAAACAGAGAGGAAAAAAGAAAAAAGAATGAAAAGAAATGAGGACAACCTCAGAGACCTCTGGAACAATGTTAAACACCCCAACATTTGAATCAAAGGAGTCCCAGAAGAAGAAGAAAAAAGAAAGACCATGAGAAAAATACTTAAGGAGATCATAGTTGAAAACTTCCCTAAAATGGGGAAGGAAATAATCACCCAAGTCCAAGAAACCCAGAGAGTCCCAAACAGGATAAACCCAAGGCGAAACACCCCAAGACACATATTAATCAAATTAACAAAGATCATACACAAAGAAAAATTTTAAAAGCAGCNTACTTGAGGAGATAATAGTTGAAAACTTCCCCAAAATGGGGAAGGAAATAATCAACCAAATCCAAGAAACCCAGAGAGTCCCAAACAGGATAAACCCAAGGCGAAACACCCCAAGACACATATTAATCAAATTAACAAAGATCATACACAAAGAAAAATTTTAAAAGCAGCAAGGGAAAAACATAAAACACAGACAAGGGGATTCCCATGAGGATAACAGCTGATCTTTCAATAGAAACTCTTCAGGCCAGAAGGGAATGGCAGGNTTAATCAAATTAACAAAGATCAAACACAAAGAACAAATATTAAAAGCAGCAAGGGAAAAACAACAAATAACACACAAGGGGATTCCCATAAGGATAACAGCTGATCTCTCCACAGAAACTCTTCAGGCCAGGAGGGAATGGCAAGACATACTTAAAGTGATGAAAGAAAATAACCTACAGCCCAGATTACTGTACCCAGCAAGGATCACATTCAAATATGAAGGAGAAATCAAAAGCTTTACAGACAAGCAAAAGCTGAGAGAATTCAGCACCACCAAACCAACTCTCCAACAAATGCTAAAGGATCTTCTCTTAGACAGGAAACACAGAAAAGATGTATAAACTGGAACCCAAAACAACAAAGCAGATGGCAATGGGATCATTCACTTCAGTTCAGTCGCTCAGTCACGTCCGACTCTTTGCGACCCCAGGAATCGCAGCACCCCAGGCCTCCCTGTCCATTACCAACTCCCGGAGTTCACTCAGACTCACACCCATTGAGTCAGTGATGCCATCCAGCCATCTCATCCTCTGTCTTCCCCTTCTCCTCCTGCCCCCAATCCCTCCCAGCATCTCAGAGTCTTTTCCAATGAGTCAACTCTTCGCATCAGATGGCCAAACTATAGGAGTTTCAGCTTTAGCATCATTCCTTCCAAAGAACACGCAAGACTGATCTCCTTTAGAATGGACTGGTTGGATCTCCTTGCAGTGCAAGGGACTCTCAAGAGTCTTCTCCAACACCAAATCATCAGCTCTTCAGCGATCAGTTTTCTTCACAGGCCAATTCACACATCCACACATGACCACTCTAAAAACCGTAGCCTTGACTAGATGGACCTTTGTTGAAAAAGTAATGTCTCAGCTTTTTAATATGTTGTCCAGGTTGGTCATTACTTTCCTTTCAAGGAGTAAGTCTTTTAATTTCATGGCTCCAATCACCATCTGCAGTGATT
The DNA here is from genome assembly GCA_006410615.1 of Neotragus moschatus. Lineage (NCBI taxonomy): Eukaryota > Metazoa > Chordata > Mammalia > Artiodactyla > Bovidae > Neotragus > Neotragus moschatus. Next base: position 92,829 of record SJYA01000940.1, on the reverse strand, counting down.
TTGGAGCCCAAGAAAATAAAATCAGACAGTTTCCACTGTTTCCCCATCTATTCCCCATAAAGTGATGGGACCAGATGCCATGATCTTCATTTTCTGAATGTTGAGCTTTAAGCCAACTTTCTCACTCTCCTCTTTCACCTTCATCAAGATGCTCTTTAGTTCTTCACTTTCTGCTATAAGAGCGGTGTCATCTGCCTATCTGAGGTTATTGATATGTCTCCCAGCAATCTTGATTCCAGCTTGTGCTTCCTCCAGCCTAGCATTTCTCTTGATGTACTCTGCATAGAAGTTAAATAAGCAGGGTGACAATATACAGCCTTGACGTACTCCTTTTCCTATTTGGAACCAGTCTGTTTTTCCATGTCCAGTTCTAACTGTTGTTTCTTGACCTGCATATAGGTTTCTCAAGAGGCAGGTAAGGTGGTCTGGTATTCCCATCTCTTTCAGAAATTTCCACAGTTTATTGTGATCCACACAGTCAAAGGCTTTGGCACAGTCAATAAAACAGAAATAGATGTTTTTTGGAACTCTCTTGCTTTTTCGATGATCCAGCAAATGTTGGCAATTTGATCTCTGGCACCTCTGCCTGTCCTAAATCCAGCTTGAACATCTGGAAGTTCACAGTTCATGTATTGCTGATGCCTGGCTTGGAAAACTTTTCCCATTACTTTACTAGTGTGTGAGATGAGTGCAATTGTGCAGTAGTTTGAGCATTCTTTGGCATTGCCTTTCTTTGAGATTGGAATGAAAACTGACCTTTTCCAGTCCTGTGGTCACTGCTGAGTTTTCCAAGTTTGCTGGCATATCGAATGCAGCAGTTTCACAACATCATATTTAGGATATAAAATAGCTCAACTGGAATTCTATCATCTCTAGTAGCTTTGTCCATAGTGATACTTCTTAAGGCCCACTTGACTTCATATTCCAGGATGTCTGGCTCTAGGTCAAATTAGAGATACCAAGGGAACATTTCATGCAAAGATGGGCTCGATAAAGGACAGAAATGGTATGGACCTAACAGAAGCAGAAGACATTAAGAAGAGGTGGCAAGAATACACAGAAGATCTAGACATAAAAGATATTCATGACCCAGATAATCATGATGATATGATCACACATCTAGAGGTAGACTTCATGGAATATGAGTATCTATAATATATCTCTCTGTCTAATATATATATATATATATATATATATATATATATATGCACTTAGTCACCCAGTCATGTCCAACTCTTTGAGACTCCATGAACTGTATCACACTATGCTCCTCTGTCCTTGGGTATTATCCAGGCAAGAATTCTGGAGTTTGTTGCCATGCCTTCCTCCAGGGGATCTTCCCAACCCATGGATCGAACCATGTCTCTCCCATTGCAGGTGGACTTTTTACCATCTGAGCCACAAGGGAAGGCCACCAATCTAGTCTTTACTATGTAACAAGTCAACAGTATCAGAAACAGCTAATAGAATGAGATTTTATTTTTTTCTCCTAGAAACAAATGAAACTATAAAGACCAGCATTAATCATGCAGGAAGCACACACACAGAAACCTATTATTGGCATTTGTGCAGAAAATATTAATACCTGAGGCTAGTAAGATGTTATTAAATTTGAAGATAAACTTAACCTGTTAGTAAAGACTTACTAATGAGATCAAATACACAGAGTGAAAGAAAAGGAAATCAGCAAAGTATTTTTGACCAGAAGAGGAATTCTAGAGGAATTTCTTCATAGAGGAATTCCTAAGAAATCTAGCATCTTTTAGGGGAAAAGGATATTTTATTTCCCATTTTGTTAAGGAGAGGAGATGACATATCAATCTTCTTTCATTTAGATGTATCTATGTTGGAGAGGACTCTTGAGGGTCCCTTGGACTGCAAGGAGAGCCAACCAATCCATTCTGAAGGAGATCAGCCCTGGGATTTCTTTGGAAGGAATGATGCTAAAGCTGAAACTCCAGTACTTTGGCCACCTCATGTGAAGAGTTGACTCATTGGAAAAGACTCTGATTCTGGGAGGGATAGGGGGCAGGAGGAGAAGGGGATGACAGAGGATGAGATGGCTTGATGGCATCACTGACTCGATGTGCGTGAATCTGAGTGAACTCCGGGAGTTGGTGATGGACAGGGAGGCCTGGCTGCGATTCATGGGGTCGCAAAGAGTTCGACACGACTGAGTGACTGAACTGAACTGAACTGATGATTCTTCATCATCACCTCTGAGATTTATCTTACAGTTTACAATATTGAAATCCATCAAAACTAATATAGATATTGCTGAGGGTTTTTTAATTAAAAAATTAGTATTCACTTTAAAATAAATCTACTTTTGGAGATAATATGCCAAGTAATCAAAAATATGTTTAGCTTTTGCTTCCATATTACACAAAGGTATTCCACCAAGCAAACATTCTTAAAAAATAATTTTTAAGCTTGTCAAATGGCATCCACTATTTTTTACTATTGATACTATCAGCTAGACATGGTTTAGTATCTTAAATAACTGCCCTGCAGATAGTGTAACTAAGTGTTTGGAGGCAGAATATAAAGACCACCTATTAATAGAGCACATTACCTAGTGGACAAGAGAAAGCAAAAGTATGCTCAAGAGTAAGCAGTATTTAATACTCCAAAACCTGCAGTAGGAGAACATCACATTCTAGTCTTAATAGCAAACGTTGCAGACATTCAGTTGCCTTATCTTACAGTCCCAGGTAAATAAAGTTTCTGTGACCAAGTTTTCTGTGGGTAAACTTTCTGAATATGTGTATCTCTTGTCCTCAGAAAATTTATGCTCATAGAGACATGATTTTTTTCATTATGGGGGGGATAAAACATAAGACCATCACTTATTTTTTCCATTTATGGGATGGATGTTCTTAGCTTCCATTTTTTTTTTCTTTAAACAAGATATTTTCTTCACATTTGTATCTGCAGTACAACACACAAATTTATATGTTTGGAAAATAGTAACCATGTGATCATGTGATATGCCATGTGGACTATATCTTGAAATATGAAAGATAGCTTAAATATATTTTTAAGCAAAATTATTATCTGAATTTTTTAAAAAAGCAGAAGTGTCTTTTATGTTCAGCTGTGATTTTATGCACATGTCAGTGTAAAGACAGTCCCAAGCGTAATGAATAATTTTATTATTATTTAATTGGGGAATATGCTAAACGGATTTTTTCCAGGATTCTCTCCAGAGGAGTCTGGGACCATTTTTTAAATCAAGTCACCCAAATGTCTTTTAAGTCTAAGGAAGTATGAGAAATGCTGCTCACAGACCTATTGCTACAAGTAGAATTACAGGGGTGTTAGTTTGCAAACTGGCCCCTATAGTAGAAGGCAATGAGAGACCCAAGAAAGAGGCAGGCCACTGAAGACTGATAGTTGGCAGGTTTAAGAAGCAAGGGAAGTTATATAGTAGCCTTGTCTTGGACAGCCAAAAGACAAACAGATTTCTATACCCTTCCCACTTCTGCCTTGAATCTTAAAACTTTATATAGAGGCCTTAATGGATTCATTCATATATATCATCTAGATGGTCTCAACAACACATTGTTCTCTTAAGGCTGCATCCTTGAAAATTACTCCCACTGAGGGAACAGTGGGCAGAAATACATATCAAGGATCAGGGAAGGAGTGAAGAATCTGTGATTTCCCTGGTCCAGCTCTTGGGTCAACCTATTCTCTCCATGCCTCCCTCCAACACATGGCCTGTTTAACAAGATGTTCATCATAAAATTTACTAAGTAAAATCAAATTTATCTCAGAGAGTTTATGTACTTACTGATTCACAAGCAATGCATGTGAGTTCATTGTTCTACAGATACTGGTAACATCACTGTGTGTGTGTGTGTGTGTGTGTGTGTGTGTGTGTGTGTGTGAACTGGATTACTATGAAATACCTTGGATTTGCATTGCCTTTTTTAAGTCGCTAAGTCACGTTCAACTTTTTGTAACCACGTGGGTGGTAACAGGCCAGGACTCCTGTCCTCCACAGTCTCCCAGAGTCCACCCAAGTTCGTAGTCATTGAGTCAGTGATGCCATCTGACCATCTCATCCTCTACCACCTTCTTCTTTTGCCTTCAGTCATTCCCAGCATCAGTGTCTTTTCCAATGAGTCATCTCTTCACATCAAGGGGGCAAGGAGATCAAACCAGTCAATCCTAAAGGGAATCAACACTGAATATTCACTGGAGGGACTGAAGAAGCTGAAGCTGAAGCTTCAATACTTTGGCCACCTGATGCAAAGAGCTGATTCACTGAATTTGCATTACCATTACTTTTTTATAGACTGTCATTTTCTCATGTTTTTTTTTATGCTGAATGTTTACCTTGTTTATTTTTATCTTTCATTTTTAAGAGATGCAGTCACCTATAGGAGTTCAAGCGATTCCCATCATTCCTTAAAGATCTGGATTCTAAAACACAGTTCCACTCTCCAACACTACTTGTGACATAAACTTTCATTGTCACATAATTCTTCCTATTGTAAGGTTTCTTTCTTTCTCTCTTTTCATCTCAATCTCTCTCTCTCCCTACTCCTCTCTCTATTTTTCCTCTCCTTCAATTAATAAATTAATATGCTCTACATGCCGTACAACCACCTTGTGATTATAGCTTCTACTCTTGCACTTCCAATAGCTACACTATTTCCCTTTCAGTGTCAAATGTTCCACTCTTAAACTGTTATTTTCAATCTTTCTAATATATACTTTACAGTAATTCTTCGGTGGAACTATTCTTCAGTGCATTCATGCTCAGTCGCTCAGTCGTGTCCGTCTCTTTTTGACCTCATGGACTGTAACCCGCCAGGCTCCTCTATCCATGGAATTCTCCAGAGAAGAAGAGTGGAGTGGGTTGCCATTTCCTCCTCCAGGGGATTTTCCTACCCAGGGAGAAAACCTGCATCTACCAGCATCTCCTGCATTGCAGATGGGTTCTTTATTACAGAGCCACCTGGGAAGCCCAGAACTAGTCTTATTACCCATTTTTATTTCCACTTACTTTTTATATTTACATTACTTTTATATTTCTTTCTACTTTTTATATTTCATCATGCCATAATTTTACTTTTTCCCCAATGCTGGTGCCGTGGCTGTAAACACTAACATTCCTTTGATCCTCTTTTCTCACATCATATACCCACAATGCTAACCACTGTCAAATCTAATTCTCCACTAACCGTGCAACCAAAGAGCTGACCATGTTGCTGAGAGATCTACAAGCATGTTTAATCCTCTCTCCTAAAATCAATGATTTTAGTTCTTAGTCCTCTAGCCTTACTCCATTTTCTCTTCTACACACCTAGATAGTAAGGCGGTATCATCTGTGTATCTGAGGTTACTGATATTTTGCCCTGCAAACTTAGTACCAGCTTGTGTTTCATCCAGCCTAACATTTTGCATGACGTATTCTGCATATAAGTTAAATAAGCAGGGTGATAATATACAGCCTTGATGTGCTCCTTTCCCAATTTGGATACAGTCCATTGTTCCATGCCCAGTTGTAACTGTTGCTTCCTGACCTGTATACACATTTCTCAGGAGGCAGGTAAGGTGGTCTGGTATTCCCATCTTTTTAAGAATTTTCCACAGTCTGTTGTCATCCACAGAGACAAAGGACTTAGTGTAGTCAATGAAACAGAAGTAAATGGTTTTCTGGAATTCTCTGGATTTTTCTATGATCCAGGAGATGCTGCCAATTTGATCTCTGGTTCCTCTGCCTTTTCTAAATCCACCTTGAACATCTGGAAGTTCTCGGTTCATATACTGTTGAAGCCTGGATTGGAGAATTTTCAGCACTACTTTGCTAGTCTGTGAGAAGAGTGCAATTGTGTGGTAGTTTGAACATTCTTTGATATTGCCTTTCTTTGGAATTGAAATGGAACTGACCTTTCCCAGTTCTGTGGCCACTGCTGAGTTTTCCAGATTTTCTGGCATATTGAGTGCAGCACTTTCACAGTATCAACTTTTAAGATTTTAAATGGCTCCACTAGAATTCCCTCACCTCCATTAGCTTTGCCCTTAGTTATGCTTCTTAAAGCCCACTTGACTTCACACGCCAAGATGTCTGGCTCTAGGTGAGTGATCACACCTTTGTGGTTATCTGGGTCCTTAAGATCTTTTTTGGATAGTTCTGGGTATTCTTGCCACCTCTTCTTAATATCTTCTTCTTCTGTTAGGTCCATACCATTTCTGGCCTTTATTGTGCCCATCTTTGCATGAAGTGTCTCCTTTCATGTCTCTAATTTTCTTGAAGAAATCTCTAATCTTTCCCATTCTATTGTTTTCCTCTATTTCTTTGCATTGATCACTTAAGAAGGCTTTCTAATTTCTCCTTGCTATTCTTTGGAACTCTGCATTCAGATGAGTATATCTTTCCTTTTTTCCTTTGCCTTTCGCTTCTCTTTTCCTAGCTATTTGCAAGGCCTCCTCAGACAGCCATTTTGCCTTTTTGCATTTCTGATGGTTTTGACCATGGCCTCCTGTACAATGTTATGAACCTCTGTTTATAGTTCTTCAGGCCCTCTTTTTATCAAATATAATACCTTGAGTCTATTTGTCACTTCCACTGTATAATTGTAAAGGGTTTGATTTAGGTCATACCTGAATGGTCTAGTGGTTTTCCCTACTTTCTTCAATATAACTCTGAATTTGGCAATAAGGAGTTCATGATCTGAGCCACAGTCAGCTCCCAGTCTTGATTTTGCTGACTGCATAGAGCTTCTCCATCTTCATCTGCAAAGAATATAATCATTTTGACTTCAGTATTGACCATCTGCTGATGTCTATGTGTAGAGTTGTCTCTTGTGTTGTTGGAAGAGGGTGTTTTCTATGAGCAGAGAATTCTCTTGGTGAAACTCTGTTTGTCTTTTCCCTGCTTTATTGTACTCCAAGGCCAAACTTGCCCATTACTGCCAGTATCTCTTGGCTTCCTCTTTTGCATTCCAATCCCCTATGATGTAAAGTGCATCTTTTTTGGTGCTACTTCCAGAAGGTCTTGTAGGTTATCATAGAACCATTCAACTTCAGCTTCTTTGGCATTAGTGGCTAGGACATAGACTTGGCTTACTGTGATATTGAATGGTTTGTCATGAAAATGAGATCCTTCTGTTGTTAATTTTTTGGTCACCTGATGTGAAGAACTGACTTAATGGAAAAGACCCTGATGGTGGGAATGATTGAACCAGGGGGAGAAGGGATAACAGATGATGAGATGGTTGGATGGCATCACCAACTCGATGGACATGAGTTTGAGCAAGCTCCAGGAGTTGGTGATGGACAGGAATGCCTGGCACGCTGCAGTCCATGTGGTCACAAAGAGTCAGACATGACTGAGCAACTGAAATGAACTGAACCTTTGTTCTAATTATCAGACTTACCCAAAGAAATAACTCAAGCTATTAATATCAGTTTGTTTATTTCCCCACAATTATGGATCATTCATATCTGCTTCAAAAAATATCTCTTATTTAAAACAAACTAAAAGAATCTCAAACTTAATTTTCAAAACCAAACTCTTTCTTTTCTTTCTCATATGTGCCCTTCTGTAGTCTCTCCTCTGTGAATGCTAACTCCTTTCAGTTGCTTTTGGCAAAAACCTTGGTGTAATACTTTACCTTTTCTTACTTCACATCTCATATATACAAGTAAGCATATCTCAGTTGTGAATCTGATTTCAGTTCTCTCATGATTCAGTTGGGTAGTTTGCCCTGTAACTTTAGCTCTCTGACAGATCTAAGCAATGTTACTTTTTACTTTATTCAGCTTTTTGTTTTTGTAAGGATAGAAGAGATAAGTCCTAAGCTCTTTATGTGCCAGAGTTGACACCACCAGAATTTTTTCAATAATGTTTGGATTCTTGGGTCAGATCATCTGGATTCAAGTGCAAAATTATTTCTTCCTGTATTTCCCTTCTCTCTTCTATCCTCTTCCCTTCTCTCTCTCTCTCTCTCTCTCTTTCTTTTTCTTTTTTTCTCTTGTCTTTCTCCCTCTCTCTCTTTCACATACCCCAAATCTAACTTCCATTTTCTGGTAAAATGGGGATAAAAGATAACAACTATTCTCTCTACCTCACAGTTAAGATTAAATTTGTCAAGTACCAAAGACAATTAATTTGTTAATAATTACATCATTTTAAAAAATGATTACTAAAAGATTATGACAGATTCTATTTACTTAGCATCTTCTGCAATAAGACAATGCAATAACTGAATCACATGCATTATCATTTAATCGTCAAAAAAATCTTTACATGTGTATGTATTTGTCCTCAAATGTGTTGTAAAAGTTCACATCCTATAAACATGTCCAAACTTAAAACTAAGCACATTATTCTAACTCTATGGGGGTACTGTTCAACTTTATACTATTACATTAGTCTTTAAGTCTGATAAATGGCTACAGTTTTTTTTTAATCCAAATGAATATTAAGATAACATCCTAGCACAAAATGAGGAACAAGAAGGAGGAACTTTCCCTATCCCAGCATTATCAAAATAGTGGCTAGAAAAAGGAATTTCCTTTTCCTTTCCTTTTTTCATTTTTATTCTTCTCAAATATCTTGACAATATTTTAATTCATGAATTCTGTTTGAAAATTTAAAAAACTCACAATATATTTGGATCAATGTCCAAATTCTTGCTTTCTCTTCAAAAGTTTAGTGGTCTGGCAAATCTGGATCCACATACTTTTCTAGCAAAAAATCATTTGAAATAATATGTGGGGACTGTATTTAGACAGGTCATTTGCACTCTAGTTCACCATAGTCTCTTTACTATTTCTCACATTAACATTCAAGTTTGCTTCAATGTGTTGCTTTACTTTCCTATTCCAGGTAAACCAAGGAGGTTATGTCCTAACATTTCAGACCTTTGAAATGAAGTTTTAATCTAAACATTCATGCTTATTTGAGTCATCAATCAGTTTTGCAATGGAAACCATATGCTGATGCATGACATAAAGCCAATAGTTGACTTTTTGCTCCTTCCTGTTTAAGATCAACTGGAGCATCAATCATATAACATATTTAATGTGACAAATGAGCAATTGACTAATGGCTTTCCAATTCTTCAGAAACTGCAGAGACAACCCAAATCTCAGGAAGTCGCCCAGATTAGAGACTGTGTGTCTGCTCTTACCTCATATTCAGAGTCCTAGTTCCTGGGTCCCATCCCTCTGGAAATAAGAAGTCAGATCAAGACTGCGCAATATGGTTGTAGCGGGTGTGAATGGTGAGAGCCTTGTGGTCGGCTGAGGCCACTTAAAATGGTGTTCTTAGCTGATCTGTGTTGCATTCATTAGATTTTAGGAGATTCTTTCAGTGAAATATAACAAATCTTACTTTCTAAGTGATGAGTATTGGAACGATTACTTTTTTGTGTCCCCAAACACACACACAAAAAGAAGCCAACAGGACACTGATTAAAATTAGGACCTAATCTTTCATTAGGTTGTCAGGAACCAAGAAAAGAAGCCCATGCTGGACAAAGCCTTCCACTACCCCAACCTTATTCAGGAATGGATAAGAATGGTATAAATACTGCATTTTATAGGTGTGTGATCCTGGGTCCAGAGAAGTTGAGTTTTCCAAAGTTATACAGTGTTAGTAGTGAGTACCTTGTGGCCTTCAGATAAGTCATGAGTTCATAATGTGGTGCTATCTGTCATTTTTCAGCTGTGCACACTTGGAAAAGTTATTTTAATTCTGACAGTCTCTCTCACTTCTGAAACAAAAACATCAATACCCATACTTTACGGTTGTCCTCATTATTAAATAAGGCCTGTTTAACTTAACCTAGAGCTCCTGGCACATTAATAAAAGTCAAAAGAAATCATACAGCTATTAGATTTAATGTATTTCACTTATCTTTGCTAGATATTTGTTAATTAATTTACCAATATATTTTCAGTTCTTATTCAGATCTATATTTCTTAAGTATTTAAATAAATGTAAGAAGTTTTACTTTGCATATAGACTAGATAGTGATGTTTATGCATGTGTGTATAGAATTCAAAGTCAAATAAAACTAAAACTAAAATCAAGTGGACAAACAAGAAACCACCAACTTCAAATGTTTTGCTTTCAGGCTCATAAAGCAGCACAAAGCTCATTTGGAGACATATTGTCCAGATGCCAACTCAGAGGCTCCTACATAAAGCTGTTAAGTGAAAATGAGAGAAATTCTTCAGTGGCCTAGTGCACTGCTGTACCCTCTGTCAGCTAACTTAACACAACACAACAGATGGAAGAATTAGGAAATTCCACAGTGTAAGTATGTGCCTGTATGTGTATGTTACTGTGGGAAGCTTTCATGTATCACCAGATTTGACTGTGCTGTTAGCATAAAATAATCAGTGGGAAACACAGAGTGAATCCAAGTTGACCAAATCAATATTTTAAAACTTTAGTTTATAGGAAAGGTAAATAAGTGTCAACCTGCATTCATGGTAGATCAGAAGGAAAATATAGCTTTACACTTTGCTAATTCAATTAAAGCCTGAGTCAATAATTCTAAATTTAGAGTGATTTATTATTGATTATTAAAATGAGATGCATGGAAAAGCTGGCTTAAAGCTCAACATTCAAAAAACTAAGATCATGGCTTCCAGTAACATCACCTCATGGAAAATAGGTGGAGGAAAAGTGGAAATAGTGACAGATTTTATTCTGCTTGGCTCCAAAATCACTGCAGACAGTGACTGCAAAAGACACTTGCTCTTTGGAAGGAAAACTATGATAAACCTAGACAACATATTAAATAGCAGACACATCACTTTATCAAAGGTCCATATAGTCAAAGCCATGATTTTTCCAATAGTCATGTACAGATAGGTGAGCTGAACCATTAAGAAGTCTGAGTGCCAAAAAATTGGTGCTTTTGAACTGAGATCAAAACAGTCAATCCTTAAAGAAATCAACCCTGAATATTCATTGGAAAAACTGATGCTGAAGCTGAAGCTCCACACTTTGGCCACCTGATGTGAAAAGCTGACTCATTGGAAAAGACTGTGATGCTGAGAAAGATAGGGCATAGGAGGAGAAAGGGGCATTAGAGCATGAGATGATTGTATGGCATCACTGACTCAATAGACATGAGTTTGAGCAAACTCCAGGAGAGAGTGAAGGACAGGATGTGCCACAGTCCATGAGGTGGCAATGAGTTGGACACGAGTTAGTGACTGAACGACAACAACAAAATGAGATGCAACTCTATCTTTATATATATTATGAATTAGAGGTCAAAGGAAAAAAAGAAAACCTATGTAAAATATACTGAAATTGGGACAGCTAGCTAGTTTTTATATCACATATCATTTATTTAGCCAATACTCATCTATTCCTTTGGGAAATATAAATTGTGAACCTATTATTTGCCTATTTTAGTCTCAGGAGATAAATTAGTGGAAACAATCTCCACTCAAGTGGAATTTACATTCTGGTAGAATCATTCAGACAATTAACAACTAAACATTTACGTACTGATACATAGCACTATTTAAAGAGATAAAGACTAATAGGAAGAACTATTTTGACAGAGCAGTTTTAGAAAAGATGGTATCTCAGGGGAGATAAATAATGTGAGAGGAAGAGCAATGCAAATATCCAAGTTGAGAATATTCTAGGCAGTGTAAAGAGAAAGAACATGGAGAAAGAGATTGGTGTCCTTAAAGTACATTAAGCTGTCTTTAGTCATGTAAGCAATAAAGAGAATATGAGATGGGGTTAAGAATTTAGGCAAAAGGATTGAACCTGCTCATCAATCACAGCTGATTTTATATTTCACTGTAATGAAACAGGAAGCAATTGGAGGTATGTAAGCAAAAAAATTATTTGATAAAATAGATTTTTCTTAACATTATTTTATCAAATAACTTTTTTAAAAAAGCAATATGAAGTGACTTATTTTTTTAAATATTATTAAATCATTATATGGAGAATGGCCTGAAGAAGGCAGCAAATGGATTCAAGTACACCAGTCAAGAGGCTGTTGCCATATCCATATGACAACTGGAGTTCCTCTGCTCCCAGTGGTACTCTTACTGATGAAGATCAGTTTCTACTGTTAATAACTTTTGTGCCTTTGTGGAATGCATTTCATTTTTTTCAAAAGTTTCACATCATAGAAGTTAGTAGGACTGGCATTATTGCTTTATTTCACAATTTTAGAGACTAAAATAGGAACATAAATGCCTTATCCAAGACTAAGTATATGAACTGTGACACAAAATGTTATTTTNACAGTCAATCCTTAAAGAAATCAACCCTGAATATTCATTGGAAAAACTGATGCTGAAGCTGAAGCTCCACACTTTGGCCACCTGATGTGAAAAGCTGACTCATCTGAAAAGACTGTGATGCTGAGAAAGATAGGGCATAGGAGGAGAAAGGGGCATTAGAGCATGAGATGATTGTATGGCATCACTGACTCAATAGACATGAGTTTGAGCAAACTCCAGGAGAGAGTGAAGGACAGGATGTGCCACAGTCCATGAGGTGGCAATGAGTTGGACACGAGTTAGTGACTGAACGACAACAACAAAATGAGATGCAACTCTATCTTTATATATATTATGAATTAGAGGTCAAAGGAAAAAAAGAAAACCTATGTAAAATATACTGAAATTGGGACAGCTAGCTAGTTTTTATATCACATATCATTTATTTAGCCAATACTCATCTATTCCTTTGGGAAATATAAATTGTGAACCTATTATTTGCCTATTTTAGTCTCAGGAGATAAATTAGTGGAAACAATCTCCACTCAAGTGGAATTTACATTCTGGTAGAATCATTCAGACAATTAACAACTAAACATTTACGTACTGATACATAGCACTATTTAAAGAGATAAAGACTAATAGGAAGAACTATTTTGACAGAGCAGTTTTAGAAAAGATGGTATCTCAGGGGAGATAAATAATGTGAGAGGAAGAGCAATGCAAATATCCAAGTTGAGAATATTCTAGGCAGTGTAAAGAGAAAGAACATGGAGAAAGAGATTGGTGTCCTTAAAGTACATTAAGCTGTCTTTAGTCATGTAAGCAATAAAGAGAATATGAGATGGGGTTAAGAATTTAGGCAAGAGGATTGAACCTGCTCATCAATCACAGCTGATTTTATATTTCACTGTAATGAAACAGGAAGCAATTGGAGGTATGTAAGCAAAAAAATTATTTGATAAAATAGATTTTTCTTAACATTATTTTATCAAATAACTTTTTTAAAAAAGCAATATGAAGTGACTTATTTTTTTAAATATTATTAAATCATTATATGGAGAATGGCCTGAAGAAGGCAGCAAATGGATTCAAGTACACCAGTCAAGAGGCTGTTGCCATATCCATATGACAACTGGAGTTCCTCTGCTCCCAGTGGTACTCTTACTGATGAAGATCAGTTTCTACTGTTAATAACTTTTGTGCCTTTGTGGAGTGCATTTCATTTTTTTCAAAAGTTTCACATCATAGAAGTTAGTAGGACTGGCATTATTGCTTTATTTCACAATTTTAGAGACTAAAATAGGAACATAAATGCCTTATCCAAGACTAAGTATATGAACTGTGACACAAAATGTTATTTTGCTTCCTAATCCTAAATATATACCTAACTATAACAAGTCCTAGGCTACCTATAATAACTAGCTTAACCTGTCCTCAATCTAAACCCTATTATTTTAAAATATTTAATTCAAAATATTTGCTGACTTCTGTTTAAAATATCTGGTTATCTTGACCTAATACTGTGTCACTGAATGTTTTCTAGAACAGTTATAAGAGTCATTAAAAAGTTAAAAATTTATAATAAAGCAAACAATTAAATATCAAATTTATTGCAAAAATCTGAGAAGTACATCCTCATTCTGCATCTTCCATTATTAAAAATTTCAGTTGGTGACTGATGATTCTCAGTCAGCCTAATACCCTGTTCTATCCAGGTCCCCAATTTCAGACGTGGATAACTAGTGTTCCAATAACACAAAGCAAACAAACAAAAATGAGAAATTAAGTACCTCTCTCTTCAGCACAAGCTCAACTATGTCCATTTTCTTTCTTTCTTTTCTTTCATCTACATATCTTGTAATGTATACTTTCACTTCAACATATTAACTTTATGATTGTAAATACACACACACACACTTTCATTTAAATAGTATTAAAATGTGGAAAGTGAAAAGTTCAGTTCTTGCTCCCAACCTTCCAACTCCTACTGTCCAGATGTAACAACTGTTAATATTTCCTGAGTATTTTTTAGAAGCTGTTCCATTTGACTTGTATTAAAATTTTGACTTCTTAAGATGATACATTAGCATTATTGCATGTATATACCTATATATGTATATTTGTATTTTATTGAATAACAGGCAAGCTAAGCCTTAGAGTACAAAATGAATCAGGGCAAAGGCTAACAGATATTTTTCAAGAGAACATGCTTGTTATAGCAAAAACTCTTTTCCAACAAACCAAGAGACAACTCTACACATGGACATCACCAGATGGTCAATACCAAAATTAGATTGATTATGTTCTTTGCACTTAATGATGGAGAAGATCTATACAGTCAGTAAAATTAGACCTTGAGCTGACTGTGGCTCATATCGTGAGCTCCTTATTGCAAAATTCAGGCTTAAACTAAAGAAAGTAGGGAAAATCACTAGACCATTCATGTATGACCTAAATCAAATCCCTTATGATTATACAGAGGAGGTAATGAATATTAATATATTCAAGGGATTAGATTTGGTAGACAGAGTGCCTGTCTAGGGATGTAGTGACTGTACAGGGATGTAGTGACCAAAACCATGCCAAAGTAAAAGAAATGCAAGAAGGCAGAGTGGTTGTCTAAGAAGATTGTAAAAAGAGCTGAGGAAAGAAGAAAAGTGAAAGGTAAGGGAGAAAAGGAAAGATATACCCAACTGAATGCAGTATTGCAGAGAATAGCAAATTGCAGAGAAATAAGAAGGTCTTCTTAAATGAAAAATGCAAAGAAATAGAGGGGGAAAAAACAGAATGGGAAAGACTAGATATCTCTGTAAGAAAATTGGAGATATCAAGGAAACATTTTATGCAAAGATGGCCACAATAAAGGACAAAAAGAGTAAGGGCCTAAAAGAAGGAGAAGAGATTAATAAGAGGTGACAATAATACACAGAAGAACTACACAAAAAAGGTCTTAATGACTCGGATAACCATGATGGTGTGGTCACTTACCTAGTGCTGGACATTCTGCAATATGAAGTCAAATGGGCCTTAAGAGGAAATACTATAAACAAAGCTAGTGGAGGTGATGGAATTTCAACTGAGCTATTTAAATCCACTCAATAAGTCAGCAAAATTGAAAAACTCACCAGTGGCCACAGGATTAGAAAAGGTCATTTTTTCATTCAAACCCCAAAGAAGGGAAATTCCAGAAAATGTTCAAACTACCATACAGCTGCATTAATTACATATGCTAGCAAAGTTATGTCCAAAATCTTTCAAGTTAGGCTTAAGCAACATGTGAACTGAGAACCTCCAGATGTACAAGCTGGATTTCAAAGAGGAAGAGGAACCAGAGATCAAATTGCCAACATTCACTAAATCATGGAGAAAGCAACAGAATTCCAGAAATAAATATCTATTTCTGCTTCATTGACCACACTAAAGTGCTGAACTGTGTGGATCACAACAAACTGAAGAAAATTCTTAAAGAGATGTGAGTACCAGTTCACCTTACCTGTTTCCTGAGAAACTTGAATGAAGGTCAATCAGATATGGAACAACTGACTGATTCAAATTTGGGAAAGGAGTATGACAAGGCTGTATATTGTCACCCTGCTTTTTTATCATACATTCAGTGTACATCATGCAAAATGCCAGGCTGGTTGAATCACAAGCTGAAATCAAGACTGACAGGAGAAACATCAACAATCTCAGAAAAGCAGATGATACCACTCTAATGGCAGAAGGTGAAAAGGAACTAAAGACTCTCTCCATGAGGGTAAAATAGGAGAGTGACAAAACTGGCTTGAAACTCCACATTAAAAACAACCAAACAAGCAACAACAACAGCAACAAAAAAAACCTAAGATATTGGCATCCAGTCCCACTACTTCATGACAATAGAAGCAAAAAAGTGAAAAAAGTGACAGATTTTATTTTCCTGGCCTCCAGCATCACTGTGACCATGACTGTAGCCCTGAAATAAAAGATTCTTGCTCATTGGTAGGAAAACTATGACAAACCTAGACAGTATATTAAAAAACAGAGACATCACTTAGCCAGCAAAGGTCTGTATATACAAAGCTATGGTTTGTCCTATAGTTATGTATGGATGTGAGTGTAGGATCATAAGGAAGGCTGAGCACTGAAGAATTGATGCTTTTGAATTGTGGTACTGGAGAAGACTCTTGAGAGTCCCTTGGGACTGGAAGGATATCAACTCAGTCAACCCTAAATCAAATCAACCCTGAATATTCATTGGAAGGACTGCTGCTTAAGCTGAAGCTCCAAGATTTTGGCCTCCTGATGCCAAGAGCCATTTCACTGTAAAAGACCCTGATGTGGGAAAAATCAAAGGCAAAATGAGTAGGAGTGGCAGAGATGTTTAGAGAGCATTACCAGCTCAGAGAACATGAATTTGAGCAAACTGAGGAAGACAGTGGAAGAGAGAGGAGGCTTCTGTGCTACAGTCCATGGGGTTGCAAAGATCCAAACATGACTTAACAACTGAACCACACCAACAAATTTTATTGAATGGACCTGAAGCAAAAACTTTTTATATGATAAATGTGGGTCAAAAAATACCTTTCCATTGTGTATTTTTCAGATAATTAAAATCTGTATATCCATTTACAAAATATTACACTTCTAAAATGTGGATATAATAGTTTCTTTTTCTCAAAATTAACAGTTGCTATATGAAAGACATAAAAAAGGACTGGACAGCAAAGTCAAAAGGGAAAGTATGCAACCCCATGTGGTTTAAAATTTAAATTGTTAGTCTACAAATGCAAATAGTGCCATGTATATTGCTTTCTCTTGCATATCTTTTATTGACTTCCTATATGGTTAGCAATAATATAATTGTTATTTTAAAATTGTTCTTCTGACACTTTGTTTAGTTTTCTATTAGGTTCATTTGCCTTTTGCTCCTTGATTTGTGAGAGTTCATTTTATATTAATAAAATAAAAATTTGGTCTTTATTATTTTATTTTATGAGTAACACAAAGAACTATCTCCTTTTTTTTTCATTTATTTTATTTCATCCATTCAGAGATTGAAATAGCTGATAAAATTAGCAAGAAAACTTAGAGTGTCAACTCTTTTCAGAGTGGGAGATTTCCAAAGGTAAATTTCCCTTGGGGGAGCAATATTGAGAAGAGCCCTTATAGATTCTGGGAAATACAGAATGTTTTACTTGAACAAACTTCTGGGAAAAAAAAAAAAAAAAAAGCAATGAGATAAAACCTGGCCAATCAGAATTGTTTTGAATGTCTTCTGAACCTGAATATTAAATTAAACCTCTAATCAGTAGAAGGTGCTATGAATTGGGTGTAANCTTAAAAATTCTGGGAAAAAAAAAAATTTTTATTTAAAAAAACTTCTGGGAAAAAAAAAAAAAAAAAAAACAGCAATGAGATAAAACCTGGCCAATCAGAATTGTTTTGAATGTCTTCTGAACCTGAATATTAAATTAAACCTCTAATCAGTAGAAGGTGCTATGAATTGGGTGTAACAGACTGCTTCCCAAAAGGATGCCATTTAACTTAAATGCAAGAAAGATATGCTGAGATCTATTTTGAAAATAATCACTCCATAATAAGAATAAAAAGGGAAAGGGTGAATGAGTGATGGACTACACTGGAAGCTAGATTCATCAAAAGCCATTTCAAGATCTTGCATGAGGATGTTGGCAGTGAAGCTGTGGATAAATAGAAAGAATAAGACACATTCAGAATGATGAATCCACCAGAAGTTATAGTTGATTAGATGTTGGTTAAAAGAGAGCAAATTACCTGTTATGAATTTTAGATAACTGCCTTGCATAAATGGACCAATAATGTTACCATTTATTGACAAGGGAAACAGGCTGGGAATCATATTTTAATGTGGAAAAATCTTTAGTTTGTTACAGGACATAATATTCTGGTCTATCTGTAAGACATTCAAGTGCAAATGTCAGGTGAGTTTTAAATGTACTCTTCTAGAGCCCAGAGGAAATACCTATGCTAGAAGCATAAATTTACATATAATCAGCATATATAAGATCATTAAAAGTGTAAAATGGATGAGATAATCTATGGAAAGACATTGAAGAAGAAGAGAATAAAATATGATAGTAAGAATTGATAATCCCTAGAATTAAATGGAGGAAGAAATGGCAACCCATTCCAGTGTTCTTGCCTGGAGATTCCCAGGGACAGGGGAGCCTGGTGTGCTGCCGTCTATGAGGTCACACAGAGTCAGACATGACTGAAGCAACTTACCAACAGCAGCAGAATTAAATGACTAATTAGAAAGAAAGAAGAAAATGCTTACCAAAACGGTCAGAGAAAGTCTATAAGAGTACAGCATGATAAAACCTAAAATTCAGGTTTACAAAAGTAGGAACTTGTGAACAAAATTGATGACTGTTAAAAGGACATGCAACTTGTGGACTGAAAAATGGTTTTTGATTTAGCAACATGGAGGTTATTGAATTTTGCAAGAGTTACAGGATAGTGATGAAGAGAGAAATTTGATTAGAATGAGTTTGGTGGTAAACAAGGGCTATGAGAGTTAAGGAACAGAAAGAAAGAACATCGAAAAAATATTTAAAGAAATAAATGGGGAGAAAATGAGGGATAGCCTAATTAAAGATAGAGATAGGAGGAATGTGTCTATTTATTTTAATTATTTTCATTTTATCATTCAATATAGAAATGTTAGATTATATTAAACCAGTAGAAGTATGGAACTGACAAAAGGCAAATACAAGAATATGTATCTTATAATAAACTAAAATGGAAGAGAATCAGAGAAGAATACATATATAAATGTATAACAGTTTTTTTTTGCTCTACTACTGAAACTAACACAGTATTTCAAATATTATAATTATTGTGACATTTATACAATATTATAAACATATATTTAAAATATATAGGGAGAGAAGTGAGAGAAATTGTTCAGGAGAGGGAGAGAGATCAAGAGAGAGAAGTAAAAATGATAGTGTAAGCTTTCCAAAAACAAGAATGGGACAGAATAGTGCCCTAAAACATATGGATGGACTGGAGGGCTCATGAGTGATTCTACTTATGGGAGAACAGGAGGAATACAATTAGTTCAGACATACATAGAGTAGGTAAAGTGGGGGCTTTATTCCATCTTTAATTTATAGAGGTCAATGAGTAAAAAAAAAAAAAGTATTTGTAGAACAGCTGAAGTAAACTACAGGAATAGGATGCTGTGGTAACAATGCAAAATACCTCCTTTAGTGATTTTGGTGTTGTCAAACTGCAACAGATTCCAGTGTGTATTTTGGAAACCAGTAATCTAGGTGAAACTAGTATAATTTGTTTGGTGCAAGAAGGTCAGTTAAGGACTTGAGAAGCTCTTACATTGAATGGATTGTCCACATAGATGAAATCACACACTGTGATATCAAGGAGGACAAGGAGCCAGGGTAAGACTACAAGTAATAAGTAAACAAGTGCATGGCAGAGTCAAAGAGAGGCCATAAAAAATTAAAAAAATAAAAAAACATAATTTACAAATGAGTAGATGAACAATAGACTGAAGAAACAATGATAGACAAAAGGAAACACCACTCCTAATTCCTTTAACCTAAAATCACAATAGATTAAGAACTAAATATTTCTTGAAAGTAGATTTTAGATCAATGTAAGCCAAGGAAGTGAATGATTATATATATATATATATATATATATATATATATATATATGAAGATGAGGACAAGGGAAGTTGTGCTGATTACTGACTGCAAGTACCAGAAGGCACTGAAATGTCTGCAAGTTTGGAGGGGGAAAAAGCTATTCGTTACTAAAAGGCAAATTATGTTAAACAGTAAGAGGATACAGATCAATATGGAATGAAAAAGGTTAGATGGCTGGACATGGAACAGGGCTAATAATGTATGTATGCTTGTGTGTGCTAATTGGTAAAAACCTTGATGAAATACAGGGCAGATTTTGTCTTGTTAAAGAGGACAGTATTGGGCCTAATGACCAGAAAGGCTCTCTTCTTTGGAAGGATGATAGTAGATCCAGAAGTTTCCAACATCATAAACAATAAAAGAGAAAAACAGAGTACATAAATAGAAACAAGACAATATACTCCAAGAAGAAAACAAACCTGAGAGACATTCGAATATAGGAGAGCTATAGCCATGAAGTTAAAGAAGACAGATTAGAATATTCACAAAACAGAAAACAAGGAAAGGGAAAGGCTTATGCAATTATTTTTCAAATTCCCCTGTAGCAAAATATGTCAAAACTATAGCAAATAAAATTTATTTACTTAGCTAGACATTCTTAAAATAATGTAAAAGAAATCAGAGTTCAAAAACAGACAAGAAAGATTTCCACACTACTTATGTAAGAGTAATCCTAAAGAGCACTTCAGAGGTAATCTTAAAGAGTACCTTTATGATTTTAAGAAATCAAAATTATTATCATTTTAGGTAGTAATGAATACTATGTATTTTTTTTTTTCACTGAGTGGTGATTGGTATATTAACAAGGAAGAAAACATAAAAATTTTCAAAAGGCATCTCAATAATGGAAAGGAGGATTTTTAGATGTCTTATTTCATCTATTTGTATATTTTCACAAAATTTTGTTATGAAGAAAAGCTCTTAAATCAAAAATATATTATATGTGCATGTATATATGCCTATGGATATTTTTGTGTTTGGGGGAGAGAGAGTTTTTATACAATCTTACTTCATATGTAAATTCCCCACATTCTCATTCTAACAAGATTATACATCTGTGTAATACTAAAATAAGCAATTTAAAGAGATATAAAATGTTGCATATGGTTGTCTGCACCCTCTCTGACCTGTGGAGCCCACTGAGAAGTTGTAACAATTCATACTGTGTTAATATTTGTGTCCTTTCCAGGCAGAGGACAGTTACAGCCAAATTCATTCATTACTGCTTGTTAATACACTGCCACCTGGACTCTGGTGCTTCCTAGTTAAGCAGGTCACTCAAGGCTTACCCAAGTAACAGATGCTCTCTCTCAAATATGTTCCCTATTTAATAGTTGAAAAAATAAAATAATAAAAGTAAAGATTATAACAGACATTGGACCATTCCAAGTAAATTAATATGTAGACTTAAAGAAAGATATACTAATTCTACATGATTAAAGCTGTTTACTAAATCTGATATACATCGGGTTGACCCAAAAGTTTGTTCAAGATTTTCTGTAACATCAGACAAAAAACCCAAATGAAGTTTTGAGCCAACCCAATACATTTATGCATATTTATATGTGTACTGCAATATACATATATGGTATTCAAGCAAATGCAGTACTCATAGGTATAGATTATGTGTATATGTATATGTGTATATACACATACAAACATATATCCACATGTATTCAGACACACTAATTTATGTGTTGTGTGTCTGTTCATATGAACGTGCACAAATATGTTTCTATATATCTAAAATGCTTGGAATGTATACACAATATACTAACTGTTTTTATTCCCTATGTACAGCATTTGGGAGTGAGAATCAACTTCTGTTTCATTTATTATATAAAATTTAATGTGTAATTGGAACTTTCCACCATGAGACCATGACACATTTAGTATGAAATTCTAAACAAGGGGTCCAAGTATTCAAAGTAATTATCGGGCTAGGGTCACGTTTTCAAAGTTCAGCAGAGAGATTTTGTTTGATGTTAACTGCCCAAAACTAGCAGCAGTCTCTGGTAATTTATAACTGTATGACTTCAGCTGGGGAGCCTCTAAAGAATCCAACAAAATATCCATGGGAATGAATAATCTACTTTCAGCACAGCCAAGTCAAGGCAGTGAATACCTAACTTGGGAATAAGAACACTACCACTCAAGGAGGAGCTTTATATTCCCCTTATTCTGCTAAGTCAAAAATATGGAGCTATTAAATGAAAGAAGAGGTAAACCAAGTGCAAAGATGAAGGCTGTGAGGAGCAGGCTCCACATGGGAGAGAAGAGGAGAAATTTTACCATGGAATGAAAATAGAAGTATCAATGATATTTTGAAATGGATACTCTAAGGTCTGAATTGAGGCCTCATTGATATCATCCTGTACCACTTCAACTGTTTGACTTTCTATTACATAAGAATAACTAGAGCAGATGACCATTCTCTCAGAGATTAATCCACTGGAAGCATTTACACCAATGAGAAGTTTGAAAAGACAAGTGGGAGACCAAATTGTCATAGGTTGATTATTTTAGATTTTTAAAATCACTTGTACAATGCACCACTTAATTTTACTTCTATGATTTTAAAAATATATGTATTTTATAGAAGCAACCATTCCTCACAATTAAAAGATACAGGGAACTTAATAAAACATTAGCAGAACATGTATTCTTTATAAAGTTAAATAGTAGGTAAATGGCAGCATTTGGTGTTCAATGTGTCTAATAACAAAATAAGCAAAATAAAATGTGGTAAAGTTCATTGTGAAGTCAAGTAGGCCTTAGTAATCATCACCATGAACAAAGCTACTGGAGGTAATGAAATTCCAGTTGAGCTATTTCACATCCTGAAAGATGATGCTGTGAAAGTGAACTTTCAGATGTTCAAGCTGGTTTTAGAAAGGGCAGAGGAACAAGAGATCAAGTTGCCAGCATCCGCTGGATCGTAGAAAAAGCAAGAGTTCCAGAAAAATATCTACTTCTGCTTCATTGACTATGCCACAACCTTTGCCTGTGTGGCTCACAATAGACTGCGGAAAATTCTGAAAGAGATGGGAATACTAGACCACCTGAACTGACCTTTGAGAAACTTACATACAGGGCAGGAAGCAACAGTTAGAACTAGACATAGAACAACAGACTGGTTCCAAATAGGAAAATGAGTACATCAATACTGTACATTGTCACCCTGCTTATTTGACTTATATGCAGAGTACATCATGAGAAACACTTGGCTAGAAGAAGCACAAGCTGGAATCAAGAATGCCAGGAGAAATATCAATAACCTCAGATACAGAGATGACACCACCATTATGGTAGAAAGTGAAGAAGAACTAAAGAGCTGCTGCAGAAAGTGAAAGAAGGGAGTGAAAAAGTTGGCTTTAAGCTCAACATTCAGAAAACTAAGATCCTGACATCTGGTCCCATCGGTTCAGTTGAGTTCAGTCACTGAGTCATGTCCGACTCTTTGTGACCCCATGAATCGCAGCACGCCAGGCCTCCCTGTCCATCACCAACTCCAGGAGTTCACTTGGATTCATGCCTATTGAGTCAGTGATGTTAGCCAGCCATCTCATCCTCGGTCGTCCCCTTCTCCTCCTGCCCACAATCCCTCCCAGCATCAGAGTCTTTTCCGGCGAGTCAACTCTTCAAATGAGGTGGCCAAAGTACTGGAGCTTCAGCGTTAGCATCATTCCTTCCAAAGAAATCCCAGGGCTGATCTCCTTCAGAATGGACTGGTTGGATCTCCTTGCAGTCCAAGGGACTCTCAAGAGTCTTCTCCAACACCACAGTTCAAAAGCATCAATTCTTCGGCGCTCAGCCTTCTTCACAGTCCAACTCTCACGTTCATACATGACCACAGGAAAAACCATAGTCTTGACTAGATGAACGTTAGTTGGCAAAGTAATGTCTCTGCTTTTGAATATGCTATCTAGGTTGGTCATAACTTTTCATTCAAAGAGTAAGCGTCTCTTAATTTCATGACTTCAGTCACCATCTGCAGTGATTTTGAAGCCCAAAAATATAAAGCCTGACACTGTTTCCAGTTTCCCCATCTATTTCCCATGAAATGATGGGATCGGATGCCATGATTTTAGTTTTCTGAGTATTGAGCTTTAAACCAACTTTATCATTCTCCACTTTCAATTTCATCAAGAGGCTTTTAAAGTCCTCTTCACTTTCTGCCTTAAAGGTGGTGTCATCTGCATATCTGAGGTTATTGATATTTCTTCCAGCAATCTTGATTCCAGCTTGTGTTTCTTCCAATCCAACGTTTCTCATGATGTACTCTGATTATAAGTTAAATAGGCAGGGTGACAATATACAGCCTTGACATACTCCTTTTCCTATTTGCAACCAGTCTGTTGTTCCATGTCCAGTTCTAACTGTTACTTCCTGACCTGCATACAGATTTCTCAAGAGGCAGGTCAGGTGGTCTGGTATTGCCATCTCTCTCAGAATTTTCCACCGTTTATTGTGATCCACACAGCCAAAGGCTTTGGTGTAGTCAATAAAGCAGAAATAGATGTTTTTCCAGAACTCTCTTGCTTTTTCCATGATCCAGCAGATGTTGGCAATTTGATCTCTNTTCAGAATTTTCCACAGTTTATTGTGATCCACACAGTCAAAGGCTTTGGCATAGTCAATAAAGCAGAAATAGATGTTTTTCTGGAACTCTCTTGCTTTTTCCATGATCCAGCGGATGTTGGCAATTTGATCTCTGGTTCCTCTGCCTTTTCTAAAACCAGCTTGAACATCTGGAAGTTCATGGTTCACATATTGCTGAAGCCTGGCTTGGAGAATTTTGAGCATTACTTACTAGCATGTGAGATGAATGCAATTGTGTGGTAGTTTGAGCATACTGTGGCATTGCCTTTCTTTGAGATTGGAATAAAAACTGACCTTTTCCAGTCCTTTGGCCACTGCTGAGTTTTCCAAATTTGCTGGCATATTGAGTTCAGCACTTTCACAGCATCATCTTTCAGGATTTGAAATAGCTCAACTGGAATTCCATCACTTCCACTAGCTTTGTTCGTAGTGATGCTTTCTAAGGCCCACTTGACCTCACATTCCAGGACGTCTGACTCTAGATGAGTGAAAACACTATCGTGTTTATCTGGGTCGTGAAAATCTTTTTTGTACAGCTTCTGGTCCCATCACTTCATGGCCATCTGGGTAAACAGTGGCTGACTTTATTTCTCTTTTCTCCAAAATCACTGAATATGGTGACTGCAGCCATGAAATTAAAAGACACTTACTCCTTGGAAGCAAAGTTATGACCAACTTAGACAGCATATTAAAAAGCAGAGACATTACTTTGTCAAAAAAGATCTGTCTTGAAAAGCTATGGTTTTTCCAGTGGTCATATATGGATGTGAGAGTTTGGCTGTGAAGAAGGCTGAGTGCCAAAGAATTGATGCTTTTGAACTGTGGTGTTGGAGAAGACTCTTGAGAGTCCCTTGGACTGCAAGGAGATCCAACCAGTCCATTCTGAAGGAGATCAGCCCTAGGATTTCTTTGGAAGAAATTATGTTAAAGCTGAAGCTCCAGTACTTTGGCCACCTCATTTGAAGAGTTGACTCACTGCAAAAGACTCTGATGCTGGGAGGGATTGTGGGCAGGAGGAGAAGGGGACGACCGAGGATGAAATGGCTGGATGGCATCACTGACTCGATGGGCGTGAGTCTGAGTGAACTCCTAGAATTAGTGATGGACAGGGAGGCCTGACATGCTGAGATTCATGGGGTTGCAACAAGCTGTACACGATTGAGCAACTGAACTGAACTGAATGTTGAATCAAAATCATTTTAACTTGAAATCACAAAGTTAGGTTAATAAGAGTTAAAATTTCCTCCTCAGTATTTTTATTGTACTTTCTAAGCCAAGAGCTGACTCATTGGAGAAGACCCTGTTGCTGGGAAAGATTGAAGGCAGGAGGAGAAGGGGACCACAGAGGATGAAATGGTTGGATGACATCACCGACTCGATGGACATGAGTTTAGGTGGACTCTAGGAGTTGGTGATGGACAGGGAGGCCTGGTGTGCTGTGCTTCATGGGGTTGCAAAGAGTTGAACAGGACTGAGCAACTGAACTAAACTGAACCTAATTTACTTCTACCTCCATTTCTCATAGTACTTATAAAGTTATATACAAATTATCAAGCTTCTTTCTCTCCCTGGGAACTATCAAATTCCTGATGCCAGATGACAGATTTTGGACGATTGAGGAAAACAATAAATTAAAGATTGCAGATTATTAGGGAGTGGAAGTGGGGTGATAAAGGAGAGATATTAGAAATGAAAGATGTTTTTTAAGGAGTAACCATAAAAATTGATCGCAATGTTATAAAATTCAGCATTATTTCTCAGAAAGTATGTAAAAAGAAAATAAATGTATGAAGAATGTATCGCCAGATCTACAAATTTTTGAAATGTTGTAATTTTAAATATATATATTTTAAGAGTCTACTTATACATGTTCTTTGTTATATTTTGTAGAATCGTTTCTTCTGTCATCAATAAAATGTCAATGAGGAAAATATAGATATATTAAGAATATTATGGGCTTCCCAAGTGATAGTAATGGCAAAGAACCTGCCTAGCAATGCATGAGACATAAGATAAATGAGTTTGATTCCCAGATTGGCTAGATTCCCCTGGAGAAGGAACCCAGATAGCAACCCACTCTAATATTCTTGCCTGGAGAATCCCATGCATGGACAGAGGAGCATGAAGGGCCACAGTCCATAGGGTCACAAAGAATCAGACATGACTGAAGTGACTTATCACACACATGCACAAACATACACAAGAATATTATAAAACTATAAAATTTTGCCTAACGTAGCATGCTTGCATCATTTCAGGTAAGCCCATAAATACAACATCTACATTTATTAAGCACTTGGGTATAAAACTGAGCTCACTTGTGTAGGGTCTTCTTTTATCTCTTAAGGAGATCCAACCAGTCCATTCTAAAGGAGATCAGTTCTGGGTGTTCTTTGGAAGGAATGATGCTAAAGCTGAAACTCCAGTACTTTGGCCACCTCATGGGAAGAGTTGACTCATTGGAAAAGACTCTGATGCTGGGAGGAATTGGGGACAGGAGGAAAAGGGGACGATCGAGGATGAGATGGCAGTATAACATCACCGATTCATGGACATGAGTTTGAGTGAACTCCAAGAGTTGGTGATGGACAAGGAGGCCTGGCATGCTGCAATTCATGGGGTACCAAAGAGTTGGACACGACTGAGCAACTGAACTGACTGACTGAATTGACTCATTCTGTGTACCATGTAACTAAAAGCCATAAATTTTTTCATAAAAGTTATTGTATAGTTGGAAACATCTGGCATACCTGGTTTGATCTGTGGAGGTGACAGTGACTCAGTCATGTCCAACTCTTTGCGGCCTCATGGACTACGCAGTCCATGGAATTCTCTATACCAGAATACTGGAGTGGGTAGCCTTTCCCTTCTCCAGGGGATCTTCCCAACCCAGGGATCAAACCCAGGTCTCCCACATTGCAAGCAGGTTCTTTATCAGCTGAGCCACAACGAAGACCCAAGAATACTGAAGTGGGTAGCCTATCCCTTCTCCAGTGGATCTTCCTGACCCAGGAATTGAACCAGGGTCTCCTGCATTGCAGGAGAAGGCTTTACCAACTGAGCTGACATATGGAGGAACTCAACCCATTTCTGATTTAACATTCAGTTTTGCTTCTTGACCTGCATAAGATTTCTCAGGAGGGCCCATCACTTCATGGCAAATACATGGGGAAATAATGGAAAGAGTGACAGGCTTTATTTTCTTGGGCTTCAAAAATACTGCAGATGGTGACTGCATGAAATTAATTTCCGCCATGAAATTAAAAGACACTTGCACCTTGGAAGAAAAGCTATGACCAATCTAGACACAATTGCACTCATCTCACATGCTAGGAAAGTAATGCTCAAAATTCTCCAAGCCAGACTTCAGCAATATGTGAACCGTGAACATCCAGATGTTCAAGTTGGTTTTAGAAAAGGTAGAGGAACCACAGATCAAATTGCTAGTATCCACTGGATCATGGGAAAAGCAAGAGAGTTCCAGAAAAACATCTATTTCTGCTTTATTGACTACACCAAAGCCTTTGGCTGTGTGGATCACAATAAACGGTGGAAAATTCTGAGAGAGATGGGAATACCAGACCACCTGACATGCCTCTTGAGAAGTCTGTATGCAGGTCAGGAAGCAACAGTTAGAACTGGACATGGAACAACAGACTGGTTCCAAATAGGAAAAGGAGTACGTCAAGGCTGTATATTGTCATCCTGCTTATTTAACTTATACTCAGAGAACATCTGGAGAAACGCTGGACTGGAAGAAACACAAGCTGGAATCAAGATAGTCAGGAGAAATATCAATAACCTCAGATATGCACATGACACCATGCTTATGGCAGAAAGTGAAGAGGAACTAAAAAGCTTCTTGATGAAAGTGAAAGAGGACAGTGAAACAGTTGGCTTAAAGCTCAACATTCAGAAAACGAAGATTATGGCATCCAGTCCCATCACTTCATGGGAAATAGATGGGGAAACAGTGGAAACAGTGTCAGACTTTATTTTTCTGGGCTCCAAAATCACTGCAGATGGTGACTGCAGCCATGAAATTAAAAGATGCTTACTCCTTGGAAGAAAAGTTATGACCAACCTAGATAGCATATTCAAAAGCAAAGATATTACTTTGCCAACTAAGGTCCCTCTAGTCAAGGCTATGGTTTTTCCAGTAGCCATGTATGGATGTGAGAGTTGGACTGTGAAGAAGGCTGAGTGCTGAAGAATCGATGCTTTTGAACTGTGGTGTTGGAGAAGATTCTTAAGAGTCCCTTGGATGGCAAAGAGATCCAACCAGTCCATTCTGAAGGAGATCAACTCCGGGATTTCTTTGGAAGGAATGATGCTAAAGCTGAAACTCCAGTACTTTGGCCAACTCATTTGAAGAGTTGACTTATTGGAAAAGACTCTGATGCTGGGAGGGATTGTGGGCAGGAGGAGAAGGGAACGACAGAGGATGAGATGGCTGGATGGCATCACTGACTTGATGGGCATGAGTCTGAGTGTGCTCCTAGAGTTGGTGATGGACAGGGAGGCCTGGTGTGCTGTGATTCATGGGGTCGCAAAGAGTTGGACACAACTGAGCGACTGAACTAAACTGAAATGATTCTAGACAGCATATTGAAAAGCTGTTACCTTGCCAACAAAAGTCCATGTATTCAAAGCTATAGTTTCTCCAGTTGTTATGTATGGATGTGAGAGTTAGACCATAAAGAAAGCTGAGCATTGAATAATTGATGCTTTTGAACTGTGGTGTTGAAGAAGACTCTTGAGAGTCCCTTGCACTTCAAGGAGATCAAACCAGTCAATCCTAAGGAAAATCGGTCCTGAATATTCATTGGAAGGACTGATGCTGAAACTGAAGCTTCAACTCTTTGGCCACCTGATGCAAACAACTCACTCTTTGGCAAAGACCCTGATTTTGGGAAACTAAGAAAGAAAAAGAAGGCGGTGAGAGGATGAGATGGTTGGTTGGCATCACCAGCTCGATGGACATGAGTTTGAACAAGCTCTGGGAGTTGGTGATGGACAGGGAAGCCTGGTGTGCTGCAGTCCATGGGGTTCCACAGAGTTGGACATGATTGAGTGACTGAACTGAACTTCTATATACAGCTGACGTTAGAAGACACCTGTCTTTTAGTATAACAAAGTTACTGAACGTGAAGAACAAGTGTTTTTTTTTTTTTTAAAGGAACCTCTACATTATTGTCTATAATGCATGCATTTGCATTCTAACCAATAGCACTATGAAGGTTCCCCTTTGAGAGTTACCACATGATCCAGTAATCCCACTCCTAGACATATATCTAGACAGGAAAATTCTAATTGGAAAAGATACATTCATCCCAATGTTCATAGAAACACTGTTTTTAATAACCAAGAGAAAGAAACAACCTAAGCTTCCACAGACAAATGAGTGGAAAAAGATGTGGTATAGCTATATAATGTAGTAATACAACACAATATTATCCAGCCATTTTTTAAAAAGAATGAAAATATAGCACTTCCAGCAACATGGATGGACTTAGAGATTATCATACTAAGCCAAGTAAGTCAGACAGGGGAAGATGAATATAACAAAATATCACTCATTTGCATAACCTCTCTGGTGGGAATGCAAACTAGTACAGCCACTATGGAGAACAGTGTGGAGATTCCTTAAAAAACCGGAAATAGAACTGCCATATGACCCAGCAATCCCACTGCTGGGCATACACACCGAGGAAACCAGAACTGAAAGAGACATGTGTACCTCAATATTCATTGAAGCACTGTTTATAATAGCCAGGACATGGAAGCAACCTAGATGTCCATCAGCAGATGAATGGATAAGAAAACTGTGGTACATATACACAATGGAGTATTACTCAGCCATTAAAAAGAATACATTTGAATCAGTTCTAATGAGGTGGAAGAAACTGGAGCCTATTATACAGAGTGATGTAAGCCAAAAAGAAAAACACCAATACAGTAGGCTGTTGCTGCTGCTATGTAACTTCAGTTGTGTCCGACTCTATGTGACCCCATAGATGGCAGCCCACCAGGCTCTGCCATCCCTGGGATTCTCCAGGCAAGAACACTAGATTGGATTGCTATTTCCTTCTCCAATGCACGAAAGTGAAAAGTGAAAGTGAAGTTGCTCAGTCTTGTCTGACTCTTCAGGACCCCATGGCAGCCTACCAGGCTCCTCCATGCATGGGATTTTCCAGGCAAGAGTACTGGAGTGGGTTGCCATTGCCTTCTCTGCCAATAAAGTATACTAATGTGTATATATGGAATTTAGAAAGATGGTAACAATAACCTGGTATGTGAGACAGCAAAAGAGACACATATGTAAAGAATAGACTTTTGAACTCTGTGGGAGAGGATGAGGGTAGGATGGTTTGGGAGAATGGCATTGAAACATGTATATTATCATATGTGAAACGGATTGCCAGTCCAGGTTTGATGCATGATACAGAATGCTCGGGGCCAGTGCACTGAGATGACCCAGAGGGATGTGATGGGGAGAGAGGTGGGAGGGGGGTTCAGGATGGTGAACACATGTACACTGTGGTGGATTCATATCAATGCATGACAAAACCAGTACAATATTGTAAAGTAATCAGCCTCCAAAAAATAAATAAATAAATAGAAAAAAATGATACAGATGAACTAATTTACAAAACAGAAACAGAGAAAGTCTAAAAAATAGAAAAAAAATTTATGATTAACAAAACAGAAAGGACAGGGGAAGGATAAATTAGGAGTTTGGGGTTAACAGATACATATTCGTATACATAAAATGGATAAACCACAAAGACTAACTATATTCAGTATCTTGTAATAACCTATAATGGAAAAGAGTAAAAAGTATATATATATGTGTGTGAGTGTGTGTGTGTGTGTGTGTGTATAATATATATCTATGACTGATCACTTTGTTCAACACCTAAAACTAACACAATATGAATCAACTGTATTCAATTTTTTTTTAAGAACAAAATTGTTGTTTTTATTTTTTTTGGATGAATCACTACAATAATCTTCTCCAGGATAATGGATAAAATCCAGGAGCTGAGAAGATTCTTTACAATATCTAGGTGGATAGAAATCTGGCTATTCAAACCAGAGAGTATTAACTGCATAAGATATACATTGATAGAGCAAGCTCAGCATGCTAAGGGGCAGTACAGAATCTTATTTATTGCAACATATAACAATCAATTTTTATATTAAACATCACTGTAATTTATTCTCATTTTAGGCATTATTATTTTCTATTTACCTCTTTCAAGCTCTTATTTGTTCCTTTGCTTTCTGCTTGTAGTTACAACATTTATTCACATATATTATGCATAGAAAAGTGCCTATTTTCAAATAAACTTATTTTTTTTAATGGGCTTGTTGATATGACCTTATATTTATGCCCAAAGAAAACTGTGATGTTTCTCCACTTTAAAATAAAAGTCATATTAATCTCTGGGGAAACAATCCTACTTCCTTTTTAAAATGCTTTGACTTCTAAAATTATTCTACTTTTACCTTTATTCTATCTTAAAATTATTTTACCTTTACCCCAAACACACAAAAAAAATAGACTACTGAAGCCTACAGTGTAAAAGTGTTTTAAAAAATAAACATATAAAATTAAGCATCATTTTTACTTTTGTCAAGTAATATTTGGAACAAAACTTTTTAAAGTTTATTTGGTATTGTTCCATGGTAATTGCATGTTAAATCCTACTCAGAAATTCAATATTTTCTTGAAGAGTTATAGAATTTGTTTCAAAGTGAAAACTTAGATTTACTTATTTTCAATTATCTGAGCAAACCTTCCATAACTTCTACAAATTTGTAAAAGGAATACACATCTAAGAAAAAAGGAAGGAGGAAAAAGAAATATAGAGTCTGATAGCCTAAAATGGAATTAAGACTGAAGATTGTATATGGGAGTAAAATATTTTTATTAGCAGTTGGAATATATCCTCAGTTGTATTCAGATTTTCATTTCTGGGGTGAAAATACAAGTAATATACAAGAAAAAAAATACATGCACAATATAGTTTTTATTAAGACTTTTGAAAATCTGTACTCAAATTTAAGAAAAAAATTAAATTAGAAGAAATGTGAAGCTAAGAAAAAAGCCACTTCATTTTTCTGGTTTCAGCATTGCTCAGACAACTATTTAGAAATTATGATTTGGCTTTCTTGTAACTTGAAAATTGTAGTGGATTGTTTGAATAAGGAAATTAATGTTTTGGTTTATATGTCCTTTCATTTTCCACTTACTCACTTTTCTTCGTAAAAGAAACATAAAAATTAGGACCAAACAGCGATTGACCTCTTGACATATAACACTTTTACATGTGTTCAGTGAAGCTGTAGCTGTGACAGATCCATGTTAGGGTAAAGAATGGCGATGACTTAAAGCCACCTCTTCCTTTATCTCTTGGTAGCTTTTGTGGATCTTTACTATGTCAGGAATGAATTGGGGAGAAAGATTAAAAACAGACATGACATTTTCTCTTGTACTATTGACATTTTAAAAAACATATCCAAATGCTTCCTTAGAAAGATCTATTCTAAAATTAAAGCATGAAATGCCACTTTCTAACTGACTATATCCCTGGAAAAGGAAATGGCAACCCACTCCAATATTCTTGCCAGGGAAATCCCATGAACAGAGGAGCTTGATCATGGAGTCGCAAAGAGTCAGACATTATTTAGTGACTAAATGACAACTGACTATATAAAGTTTAAAGGGTCTGGTTTTCTTCCCATGTAAAATATCATTGAATGTTGTATATAAATTACTTCACTTTTAACTTTCATTCTTTTCACAAAATAATGAGATGCATGTTTTAATATTTTGAAACTATTAAGTATAATTTCTATTAATTCATGTTGAGTATCTTTTATTTACCAGGAATTGTGCTACTTGTTGGGGACACTTAATACATAATACATAATTCCTCTTTTCAAAAGGCTCATTACTAATGTTGGAGACAGATAAAAATTAAAAATGAATGCATTAAAATGAGATAAGCATGAATAGATTAGTTGATCTTTAAAAAGATGAAAATTTGAGAAATTATTTCACCTCTTTATTTACTTTATTGAGCTATTCATAGTTTAGTGAGTATAGAAGCCAGAATTTTAAGATGGTCCCTCAAGATTCATACTGGGTACAAACTTTCTCTAGTTATTCAATCAAGTGTTAATCTTGGTGTAGCTTGAAGGAATTTTGTAGAAAATTAATGTTCTAAAACAGCTGACCTTTTAAGACAGGGAAATTACCTGAGTTGGCCTGAGTGGCCTGACCTAATTAGATGGAGCTCCTTAAAGGCAGTTTTCTCTGGCCAGGCACAGTGATATGTGTGTTAGTGATATATGTGCTTAGTCACTAAGTCATGTCCGACTCTGTAACTCCATGGATTGTAATCTACCAGGCTTGTCTGTCCATGGGTTTTTTCTTTCTTCCAAGCAAGAATACTGGAGTGGTTTGCCATTTTCTTCTCCAGAAGATCTGATTTACCCAGGGATCAAAACCACATCTCCTGTGTCTCCTGCTTTGCAGGAAGTTCTTTACCTGCTGAGCCATCCAAGAAGGCCAGGCACAGTACTGGATCTCAAAAATTGGACTCTGGCTGACATGAGAGAAAACATTTATGTTGTGAACTGCCTACAGTATCACATGATATGGAATTAAAGATTGTTTCTTGATGCTGAATGTGATCCCTAGCTTAGAGCTAGCAGAAGAATGGAAATTTGAATCCTACAATGACAAGGAAGTTAATCCTGTGANTTGGAATATATCCTCAGTTGTATTCAGATTTTCATTTCTGGGGTGAAAATACAAGTAATATACAAGAAAAAAAATACATGCACAATATAGTTTTTATTAAGACTTTTGAAAATCTGTACTCAAATTTAAGAAAAAAATTAAATTAGAAGAAATGTGAAGCTAAGAAAAAAGCCACTTCATTTTTCTGGTTTCAGCATTGCTCAGACAACTATTTAGAAATTATGATTTGGCTTTCTTGTAACTTGAAAATTGTAGTGGATTGTTTGAATAAGGAAATTAATGTTTTGGTTTATATGTCCTTTCATTTTCCACTTACTCACTTTTCTTCGTAAAAGAAACATAAAAATTAGGACCAAACAGCGATTGACCTCTTGACATATAACACTTTTACATGTGTTCAGTGAAGCTGTAGCTGTGACAGATCCATGTTAGGGTAAAGAATGGCGATGACTTAAAGCCACCTCTTCCTTTATCTCTTGGTAGCTTTTGTGGATCTTTACTATGTCAGGAATGAATTGGGGAGAAAGATTAAAAACAGACATGACATTTTCTCTTGTACTATTGACATTTTAAAAAACATATCCAAATGCTTCCTTAGAAAGATCTATTCTAAAATTAAAGCATGAAATGCCACTTTCTAACTGACTATATCCCTGGAAAAGGAAATGGCAACCCACTCCAATATTCTTGCCAGGGAAATCCCATGAACAGAGGAGCTTGATCATGGAGTCGCAAAGAGTCAGACATTATTTAGTGACTAAATGACAACTGACTATATAAAGTTTAAAGGGTCTGGTTTTCTTCCCATGTAAAATATCATTGAATGTTGTATATAAATTACTTCACTTTTAACTTTCATTCTTTTCACAAAATAATGAGATGCATGTTTTAATATTTTGAAACTATTAAGTATAATTTCTATTAATTCATGTTGAGTATCTTTTATTTACCAGGAATTGTGCTACTTGTTGGGGACACTTAATACATAATACATAATTCCTCTTTTCAAAAGGCTCATTACTAATGTTGGAGACAGATAAAAATTAAAAATGAATGCATTAAAATGAGATAAGCATGAATAGATTAGTTGATCTTTAAAAAGATGAAAATTTGAGAAATTATTTCACCTCTTTATTTACTTTATTGAGCTATTCATAGTTTAGTGAGTATAGAAGCCAGAATTTTAAGATGGTCCCTCAAGATTCATACTGGGTACAAACTTTCTCTAGTTATTCAATCAAGTGTTAATCTTGGTGTAGCTTGAAGGAATTTTGTAGAAAATTAATGTTCTAAAACAGCTGACCTTTTAAGACAGGGAAATTACCTGAGTTGGCCTGAGTGGCCTGACCTAATTAGATGGAGCTCCTTAAAGGCAGTTTTCTCTGGCCAGGCACAGTGATATGTGTGTTAGTGATATATGTGCTTAGTCACTAAGTCATGTCCGACTCTGTAACTCCATGGATTGTAATCTACCAGGCTTGTCTGTCCATGGGTTTTTTCTTTCTTCCAAGCAAGAATACTGGAGTGGTTTGCCATTTTCTTCTCCAGAAGATCTGATTTACCCAGGGATCAAAACCACATCTCCTGTGTCTCCTGCTTTGCAGGAAGTTCTTTACCTGCTGAGCCATCCAAGAAGGCCAGGCACAGTACTGGATCTCAAAAATTGGACTCTGGCTGACATGAGAGAAAACATTTATGTTGTGAACTGCCTACAGTATCACATGATATGGAATTAAAGATTGTTTCTTGATGCTGAATGTGATCCCTAGCTTAGAGCTAGCAGAAGAATGGAAATTTGAATCCTACAATGACAAGGAAGTTAATCCTGTGAATACCCATTAAGGTTGGAAGAGGACCAAAAGCCCCAGATGATAACTATAGCCTTGTCCTTGATTTCAAATACTGAGGTTATCAAGAGGATATGACTACCACTTGACCCGAAAACTGCCAGTTGCACCAAAGGAGGGTAATCAAAGTATTCTCACCTCTTCCCCTACCCTCCTCACCATCCCAAAGAAAGAATTGTTTTCATGGATGTAGCCTTGAGAGAATCATGTATTGTTAAGATCATCTAGAATGAATACACGAATGAACTCAGTTAAGGTTCTATGTAAACTTTTTAAAATTCTGGTAGGGGGGGAAAGAGATCTACTCACCTTGGAGCCATACAAGACAAGCCTCAGATGTAAATTCCCTTGTTCAGGTGTAAATTCCCTCACATATAAATTCCCTCAGATGTAAATTCCAGTGTTATCTACTAATTTTGACTGGTCTGCCCCTTTCTTAGGCCTCTTCTTGCCCTCATAGATGGGATTTGGTTTCAGATTTCACCCAAGGAAGTGTCCAATGTTTTAAGTCAACAGACATTTGAGCAGAGAATTCAGCCACTCTATGCTTAGATTAGTAGCCTACAGAAATCATGAAGTAAAGCTGCACTGCTTTAAAGTCATGATGTAGACTCAATTTCTTCTCTTTCCATGGCATATCTCTATATTGAATTTTCTTACTCTTATGTGACCTAATTGATAAAAAAAAATAGATGAATCTTCATTTTAGGGACTTAAATGGAAAAGTCATGAGTTTTGGTTTTAGGAGAATTGAAATTGAAATAATTAAAATTATATGAGCTCCAGCTTTCTTATATTAAAAAAAAAAACTACTAAGATTATTTGTTTTTATTCCTAAAACTCTACCTGTTAAAGAACATGGGATTACTCAAAAGATAACACTTTAGCTAAACTATAACATGAATTAGCTTTAAATTTTTAATTTATTTAATAAATGCTACTAAAAAGAAACATATTCCTGTGGATTCTTCCTTCTTGAATTTGAGAGTTCTTCATTGTTTTACATTCTTACCTTCACTATCTTAATAGATCACTTATCAGTTTATACCTGCATTGCTTCATTACTTCATACCGCATATCTCATCTCTAGTTCACACCACATATACTCCCTTTATAAATTTATTATTAACTTGAATTCTAAGTGGCCATGAACACCTGTAATATAGTAGGAAATGTTGCATAAATGCATACAATTATTATGAGGAAAAATATTTCTGAACTTCCAAGGAAAACACAGAATTTCAAATGAGTTCTTAACCTAAAACTTAACTGCAAGTCTACCTTCCTAAAATATTATTTGTAATGTCATTTCTCTGATCTAAAACATGGACAGTTCCTCATTGCTAACAGGTTAAAAATTTTGGGCTCGACTTCTTTTCAGCTTTACTATGACTTCTCATGACATATATGTTCTCAGGTCTCATTTTCCTCCAACTTGGAAACATGTATGATTTCAGACTTGTTGCCTTCCACAGTTTTCTATGGATACTATAGTGTGATTAACCTCTTGGGCCTGCTACTAAATTCTTATTGGAAATATTCTGTCTTTTAATTTGATAAATGTTTACTGAGCTTTTACTATGTTTCAGGGATTGTGAGAATCTTATTTTTCACTTCAGTTTAGTTTCTCTCTCCATACTTACCGATATGTCCAAAGTCAGTATCTGTCTTAGGGCTTTGTTTTTCATATACTTCTTAATAAAAATTCTTCAAAATTAATCAAAATTCTTTTTCTTCAGTCCTCTTTATTAATTTCAAATTCACACATTATTCAGGGTTCAATTAATAGTTAATTTATTTCTGTTCTATCATTTTGTTGTAACATTATCTTCCTCTAAATTTGTAGAACATTTATAGTTAATTCTGTCTTTTAACATGATAGAATCTTATTTTGCACTGTTGCTTTTTTTATATATGTATTTTTCTTGCTACAATGATGTAGAAACTAACTTGAACTTGGGCCATGTGTATCTAGCACAATTTTATACACATAGAAGGGTTTAGCATTTTCAGATTTGCCTGAAAATAGTAAAACCAATATTCTTCCTGCTTAATCCTTATACTTGTTTAAACACAGTTTCTTTTACCATAAAATAAAAAGAATCCTCATGTCCCACTGTTTCTTTATCTTTTATTTCTTCAGATATCATTAGATAGATATCATTAAAGTTAGTTCCTTCTTTCTCCATACATTAAACCAGTCAATAAGAAATCTACTTGGCTAAACTTAACTCATGAACAATAGAGGTAGTATTCAGAGTGACTAACTGCATGAACTTTTGTTTAAATACCAAGACAACTTGGGTTTAAATACTTTCTCCTAATTTTGGGGGGTTTGAGCTTGAACACGCTTCTGAATAAATAGATGCATTAATTTGTTCATTTATAGAGTTTAAGAATAAAAGCTAGTTTTATTATATAATTTACAAAGTTAGTGTCTATAAAGCATTCTGTAAACATCAATATGCATATGGCCCAACAATGATTTTACAGAATTCAGTTTGTTAGTTTGTGTAGAAACTGCTCTCAGACAGTTCAGTTAAGTTCAGTCACTCAGCTGTGTCTATTAGCCACCCCATGGACTGCAGCATGCCAGGCCTCCCTGTCCATCACCAACTCCAGGATTGTGCTCAAACTCATGTCCATTGAGTTGGTGATGTCATCCAGCCATCTCATCCTCTGTCGTCCCCTTCTCCTCTCACCTTCAATCTTTCCCAGCATCAGGGTCTTTTCCAATGAGTCAGTTCTTCAAATCAGGTGGCCAAAGTATTGGAAATTTAGCTTCAGCATCAGTCTTTCCAGTGAATATGCAGGACTGATTTCCTTTACAATTGACTGGTTTGATCTCCTTGCAGTCCAAGGGATTCTCAAGAGTCTTCTCCAAGACCACGGTTCAAAAGCATCAATTCTTCAGCACTCAGCTTTCTTTATAGTTCAACTCTCACATCCATGCATGACTACAGCAAAAACCATAGCCTTGACTAGACACACCTTTGTCAACAAAGTAATGTTTCTGCTTTTTAATATGCTGTCTAGGTTGGCCATAAATTTTCTTCCAAGAAGCAAGTGTGTTTTAATTTAATGGCTGAAGTCTCCATCTGCAGTGATTTTGAAATCCAAAAAATAAAAATCTCTCCCTGTTTCCATTGTTTCCCCATCTATTTGCCATGAAGTCTTCAGGAACACATTTATTATTAAATATTTGTTTGATAAAACGTAAGAAGAAAATGAACATTACTTTTATTTTTGAAAGTATAATTCTAGGAATAAACTGCCATATAATTTCCGCTTTCAGATTAAATATGACTTATAAATAAATATTAATACAAGACTTTGTTGTCATTCAGAACTAAGAATTTTTAATGGTCAAAACCACAAAATCCATTTGTGTTAGTGTATTGAAAACCACCTGTACTGAAAAGGCAGAGTTGAATAAAAAAGGATTAAAAATTCACTGTCATTTTTTAGTCTTTTGAGTGCTATAACTTATATTACCTTCTTTAATGTTTTAAAGGTGCTATGAAGAAGCTATTTTAGATGATCTACAAAGTGGAGAAGTATCAACCATATATTCAAAGTGACACATACAATAAATACTAGAGTTCCCACATGAACTTAGTACACATCACTTGAAGTCTTTAAGGAAAAGATCTGTGCTGAACAGTATATAGTTAGATTCCTCTCTGGTTAGAGAATCACTTTCATTTTTATTACATTGAATAAATTATTGTCTAAAATGTACCCTGTAGCCACAACCTTAAATAGCATATTGCATACACAAAATACAGGCACAATAATACACTCTTGGTTGGAGTTTTAATTCATTATAGCTCCACCAAATAAGAAAATTTTGTAATATCTATTTAAAAACCAAAGTAGTCTAGTAAACTGGATTTTAATTTGTCCCTATCACCTTGTAAAACATGAACATATATATATATATATATATAGAGAGAGAGAGAGATACAGATTTTTGAACATAATTTTAACAGCTAAGAGTGAAATCTTATTGATCTTAAGGTGTATGTAATTAGCCCCCCAAAATAATACTGCTTGATTGGTTGTGACTTACTTGCATTCTTTCTTATCTTTGTTATCTCACTGCATCTACCTTTCTGTTGGAATGAATATTTGAAAGGGTGGTTCAAACAAAATGTTGAAATTACATCAAATTTAGACACATTTTCTATTATCAAATTTTGAATGGATGCTATTTTCTGTTGATACTCTATTTTCTCCAATATTTGAAGTTGCCTTAACCGAAACATATATGATCCCTGTGCATGCTTCATTTTTGGCTTCATGGTTGATTAGTTTCATGTGTACATCTCTCAAGAGAGTTTTGCGTACAGGAAATGTTGAGAAAATTAACTGTTAACCCCCCAAATTATAAGACTTTTAATTCTGCTAAACATCACCTTTTTCAATGCTTAAGAACTTACAAATAAAAATCAATGGTTTCTGACACGTTTTTGAAAAAGTTTACCCTTCCCTGAAAAGAACATTAAGAAAACAAACAAACAAAAACTATCAAAGCTTGCGGAAAAGTCAGCTATATAAAACCACAGCTATTTTTTTCCAGTGAATGCCTGCTATTCAAAAATGTATCCTTGAAATCCTTGTTTTGAGATCTGATGTCAGTGTAAAGCATATTTTCTACTGTTCAGCAAAAAAATAAAACATATTGTTATTGAATCGTTAAGCTAAAAAAAAAAAAGAGAGAGAGAAAGAGGGAGGAACAGAAATATAACTAAATACAAAAGAAAGAGATAAAGAATTAGAAACTTGGCATTACTTTCTGAAGATCTTACCCCTTTTAAGTTCAACTTGCTAGAAATACTATATATTTTTAAATAGGTGATTTTGATGTTTTAAGTTTTAATTATATCAAGTAGTGGGTGGGAATACTCAATAAAAAGAAAACATTATAAAAAAAGATTAGAAAAAACAGACTATAGTAATTTTCTTTCACTATTTCCTAATGGCTTGAATTTTTTATTTAAGACAAAGAAAAAAATTAAATTTTGAAAATGAGGCAGAAGCCTTCTTTAAATCTGAACTAGTAGGAGAAAATGTCCTTCTTCCATTCTAACTTCTACAATGAGAGCAGGAAGTTGTGGATGCTGTTGAGGAAGATCCTAAAGACAAGATTCCCAAACCTGCTGCTGCTGCTGCTGCTAAGTCACTTCAGTCATGTCCAAGTCTTCGCGATCCCATGAACTGCAGCCCACTAGGCTCCTCCGTCCATGGGATTTTCCAGGCAAGAGTACTGGAGTGGGGTGCCACTGCCTTCTCCATCCCAAACCTGAGTCCTAATGAGATTTATCATGCAGCTTGGTAATGGGGAAGATGACTGAAATCAGCTGGGAGTTCAAGCACTCCTTTATATTCCTCTTCTCCTTGATTTTTTAGAGAGGGCTTTTGCAAAATGATATTTTTTTGTAGTGTAGAATAGCATTAGCTTGGGATTCACTGAAACGTGATAGATTTACAGACTCTTTATCTCACTGTTTTTTATCTGTAAGGAAGTACTAAAGTAATAACCTCTTAAGACAACTGGGAAGATATTTTTAAGGTGGTGTATAAGTCAATTCCATCTAAGGAAACAACAACTTCTCTCAAAATGTTTGAATAGAAGCTTGTCACACTGATAATGGGAGAGCTTAATCCCTGGACCAGGAAGATCCCCTGGAGTAGGAAGTGGCAACTCACTCCAATATTCTTGACTGAAAAATCCCATGGGCAGAGGAGCCTGGTGGGCTATAGTCCAAGGTGTCACAAAAAGTTGGACATGACTGAATGACTAAGTACACACACATATATCAGTCAGGTTCCATCTAAGGAAACAGAAATTTCTCTCAAAACATCTGAAATAGAAGGAGTTTGTCACACTGGTAATGGAAGAGCTATGAGATCAAACTGGGGATGGTGAAACATTAGTAATAGCAGGAGACACTACAAGCTCCAAGCGTATTATAAAGTCAGGAAGTGGTAACACTGGCACCCAGAAAACCAGTGAACTATAAGCTGCTGGAACCTTTTATAGACCATTTTGTCAGAGCTGAAAGAAAAACATGGGGTTTTTCAGAGAAAGGAGGAGAAATATCCTGACTTCTCCCCTTAGGTCCACCCTCTAATCCAGCAGCACTGCTTCCTGATTGATTTAACTTCTACAGGAACTTAAACAAAGCAGCCTATAACATCAGCCCCAAGGTATACAAAGCCAAGCAACAAAACAGGTAAGAAATGGAGATGAGAAAAAAAAAATTTGTTCATGTTTCACACATGCACTTGGTAAACGGTGCATCTCTGATATGTCATTCATTTTTAATGTTAAGAAAAAGTAAAGATATTTTTGCTAATAGAAGTGAGCTTAATTTTGATGGAATGGGATCTTTAACTCCACACATATAAACTCTATTACATTTCTACAATTTTTATCTTTTGCTTCATTGACGTTACTCTTTGGAGACACCACAGTTAACAGTAATGAAAGGAAGTGCCAGGATAATGAACCGATTTAGCATTTTGTTCTGATTCCAAATTATTAAAATATTCACTGATATTCAATGGCAACTGTTTGAAAACAATTGATAAGCATACATAAATTGTGCAGGAATCACCATTGGTACCAGATTGTCAGATCTTGAAGTAGACTAATTCTACAAAGACAAATTTAAGTTGGAACTGACCTCCAGACCTTCCTCTTATCTTCATCCTCACCATTACCCAAGGATTTCCCCTGACCCAGTATTTTGCCTGCAGTGCTCCCTTTGTTGAAATTTTTAGACATCTCTTTATACTTGCCAAAAGTCAAGTAGTGCTTCAAAATTTTCAATTCAAGTGTTAACAGGGTTTATAAAGTCTACCCAGATGTCCCTCCATACAAAATGAATCGTTCTTTCCATTTAGTTATAATTGTACTTGCTATATTTCTATTATGTTACTTATCACATTTCATTGTAGTTATCTAGGTACTTGTCTGTTTCCTCTGATATGATATAAATCCTAAAATTAAAGATAACATTTTATGCTTGCCTATATCCTCAGCCCTCTGCATAGTAACTGGATTTTTGTACTCACTCAATGAATACTTATTAAAATGACTTCTTTTTAAATTTTAACTTTGGCCCATAAAAGTACACAAAAACAAAGCAAAACATAGTTTCAGTTCAGTTCAGTTCAGTCGCTCAGTAGTGTCCGACTCCTTGAGACCCTATGGACTGAAGCACACCAGGCCTCCCTGTCCATCACCAATTCCCAGAGTTCACCCAAACCCATGTCCCTTGGGTTGGTGATGCCATCCAACCATCTCATCCTCTGTCTTCCCCTTCTCCTCCCACCTTCAATCTTTCCCAGCGTCAGGGTCTTTTCAAATGAGTCAGCTCTTTGCATCAGGTGGCCAAACTATTGGAGCTTCAGCTTCAGTATCAGTTCTTCCACTGAACACCCAGGACTGATCTCCTTTAGGATGGACTGGTTGGATCTCCTTGCAGTTCAAGGGACTCTCCAGAGTCTTCTCCAACACCAAAGTTCAAAAGCATCAATTATTCAGCTCTCAGCTTTCTTCACAGTCTGACTCTCATATCCATACACGACTACAGGAAAAACCATAGCCTTGACTAAACAAAAATTACTATTTGCTAACAAGTCCATCCTAAAGGAGATCAGTCCTGAGTGTTCATTGGAAGGACTGATGTTGAAGCTGAAACTCCAATACTTTGGCCACCTGATTTGAAGAGCTGACTCATTTGAAAAGACCCTGATGCTGGCAAAGATTGAAGGTGGGAGGAGAAGGAGATGACAGAGCATGAGATGGTTGAATGTCATCACCAATTCAATAGATATCAGTTTGGATAAACTTCTGGAGTTGTTGATGGACAGGGAGGCCTGGCATGCTGAGGTCTATGGGGTCACAAAGAGTTGGATACAACTGAGCGACTGAACTGAACTGAACTGATACTGTCTGAGAAACTACCTGAATTAATTAATTCATATTTTATGTTATGACCTTAATCTACACATCCTATTAAAATGTTATGCCATGGACAGTCATTTAGTTCCTAATCTCCACTAAGCAAATTTGTTATGCACCCCAATACTTCTATTTTGGTATTCATCTAAGTACTTTCCTTCCTGTGTGCAAATGGATAACCCTCTATTTTACCCTCAAGGCATATTCAAGCTCAAAAAAGGCTGTAGTAATCCAAAAAGAGAAGTGCATGCTGTTCATTCTAGCAAACCATGACTATCAAAGAGAATGCCAAAGGGCATTATTCATTAAAAAATGAATTAACAAGGCTTTCTGCAATTTTGCTGCAGATTTTTCTTTTACAAAAGGCTAAAAGAATGCATGATGCAGTGGATCCAAAAGCAAAAAATACGTTCTGTCAACTATTCAAATGCAAATTTGGCTATGCTGAGTGTTCAGGTGACAGCCAGGGTGTTTATATATTGTCTATCATTGTAACTGTGAAGCACTCAGACAATCTAATTAGCTTATTAAAATTACCTGTTTGAGAGACACTAGATTCCCCTGAAAAGCTTCTATATAAAGCTATTTTGAATGGCAGAGAAAGTGCACCA
This sequence comes from Neotragus moschatus, assembly GCA_006410615.1. Lineage (NCBI taxonomy): Eukaryota > Metazoa > Chordata > Mammalia > Artiodactyla > Bovidae > Neotragus > Neotragus moschatus. The sequence goes on along the minus strand of SJYA01000940.1, from coordinate 48,091 downwards.
GGATCTTTTATATAAAAGGAAAACTTATGGAAAAAATCAAGAGACACATAAAACAAGTAAAATAAAAAACAAAAAAGTTTTTGTTTGCCGCTGCTGCTGCTGCTGCTAAGTCGCTTCAGTCGTGTCCGACTCTGTGCGACCACATAGATGGCAGCCCACCAGGCTTCCCCGTCCCTGGGATTCTCCAGGCAAGAACACTGAGCCGGTTGCCATTTCCTTCTCCAATGCATGAAAGTGAAAAGTGAAAGTGAAGTCGGTCAGTCATGTCTGAATCTTCACGACCCCATGGACTGCAGCCCACCAGGCTCCTCCGTCCATGGGATTTTCCAGGCAAGAGGAGTGGAGTGGGTGCCATTGCCTTCTCCGAGTTTTTGTTTATTAGGTCAAAATACACAATTTCTGTTAAATTACTTAATCAAATTGAGATTGTTTCACTTAGCCCATATTCTATGTTTCAAATTTGTGACTCTCTCTTACTATGCATTAGTTGTTTGAACCATTATTGCATTACCAATTAGTGCTGTCTATCACAAATATTTTTACTATGCTCACGTTACTCTCCTTTCAGGACTTATGGTTTTACCACTGTCTGTAATCCTCTCTCCTACAAACATCTCTGGAAATTTTAAAGGTGTCAAGAAAAAGTGGAAGCACAATTTTAGAGGATTTGGCATTGCCTGCTGCTTGAATAGAAGAAAGTAAGTCTTAGAATGCCTTATAATACCTAATACCTTATATAGGTTCATCCCAGAGATAGTTCTAATTACTTATTTCTATATTGTTCAGTTAAATGAACCTCAAATACAATTTTATTTCTAGTAAGATGGACTTCTAGTTCAATCACTCTTGAGGAAATTCTCCTTTCTTTGGTTAATACCACATAACCCATGAATGATATCCATCATCCATATTTTCTAGCTAATTACTATATATACATGAGTTCCCAATCCTGAACCCCCTTCCCACCTCCCTCCCCATATCATCTCTCTGGATCATCCCCGTGCACCAGCCCCAAGCATCCTGTATTGTGTATCAAAAATAGAATTCAGGTCTTTAAAAAAATTAAAAAGAACAATTTGGATAAGAAAATTCCAACATCAAGGGTTTATTTTCTACATGAACTTGGTGGTATTATCTCAGTATAATAAATATACAGAATGGTAAGAGTATTTGGAATTAAATAGTGTGAAAATAACTGGAATAAATATTTTTGATTTAGGGTTCATATGAGTAAATTAAATTCATGCATCCTTTTTTATAAGAAAAACTTATTAATAATTTGAGCAGTTCCCATAGCGTAAGGCTAACATTTATGTTTCACAGTTTTCATAGGAAAGGTATATTAATTAAACAAAGTTTAAGCAACACAGATTAACAGAAATATTAAACTCACTTAAAGAAGTGTTCTTAATTAGTAGGCAATCTGAAGGCTGATCATCAGAGCAACAGCCTTTCATAGGGCCTAATCTAGTTTTGCAGACATATCTCTTTTAGAACCCGGCACATATGTCCTGTGCTTCAGCCAACATGGAATACTTGCAATATTCAGGACATAACATGCAGCTAGTGATGTTTGCCATTTCAACCTCGCCATTTTCTCTACCTACAATGACATCTTTGCTATGTGCTAGACACTACCGGATAGTTTTATGTTTCAAGGTACTTTAAAAGATATGCTTTTATTATTAAAAACATATCCAGAAAAGATGAAAAGTCTAACTCATCTCAGTATTCATGGCAGCAATATTTATAATATCCAAGACATAGAGGCAACATAAAGTTCCATCAACAGATGAATGGAAAAAGAAGGTGTGGTATATATATACAACTGAATATTATTCAACCATAGAAAGGATGAAATAATGCTATTTGCTGCAACATGGATGGACCTAGATATTATCATACTAAGTGAAGCAAGTCAGATAAAAACAAATATATTATATCACTTATATGTGGAATCTAAACAATAATATAAATAACTTAATTACAAAGCAAATACAGACTAACAGACATAACAACAAACTTATGGTTACCAAAGGAGAATGGGCAAGGGAGGAATAAATTAGGAGTTTGTGATTAACAGATTAACAGTACTATATAAAAATGGATAAACAATGATTTATTATATAGCAAAGGGAACCATATTTAATACCTTATAATAACCTACAATGAAAAAGAATTTGAAAAATAAAATATATGTACATATAAAAATGAATCACTTTGCTATACACCTGAAAGTGACACAACCTTAAAAATCAACTATATTTGATAAAAAAAAAACATTTTTTAATAAAAGGGCATGCACAGTAATTAAAATCACAAAGCAAGGTTTTTTTTTTAAATAAAGCTTCTATACCTTTTAAAATTATAGAACTACTATATAATTACAGTGATCAGCAGAGATGGAAGGCAAAAATATAAGCATTTTGCCATCTCAGAAACCCCAGGAAGAGATGAACCTCATAGATTAATGCTGTTTTAGCCTGGATGTTTAGAGATTTTTGCACTGCTGATTGAAAAATCCCAAGGACCTAGAATAGTGCCAAACATACATTTGCTTCTCAGATATTTGTGGAAAGAAAGAAAGGAAGGAAGGAAAGAAGGAAGGGGGAAAGAACAAAGGGAAGAAGGGAGAAATTTTACTGCACTAATATATATATACATCGGGGAAGGCAATGGCACCCCACTCCAGTACTCTTACCTGGAAAATCCCATGGATGGAGGAGCCTGGTAGGCTGCAGTACCTGGGGTCGCTGAGAGTTGGACATGACTCAGTGACTTCACTTTCACTTATCACTTTCATGCATTGGAGAAGGAAATGGCAACCCACTCCAGGGTTCTTGACTGGAGAATCCCAGGAACAGGGGAGCTTGGTGGGCTGCCATCTATGGAGTCGCACAGAGTCAGACATGACTGAAGCAACTTAGCATATATATATGTATATAGATATTTTATTTTATAATCTGTAAGGCTTTGCAACTCTTTATTCTTGATGGTATTATTTCAAACACCTATTTCTTTCTTTCCCCAGTTATGACCCTATAGCCTTACCTATAATAAAACCTTGCCAAGCAGTAAGTTTTAAAATGTTAAGGACAATAAAATGTATCAGTTTTTTTTTTTATCAAAACCTAATAACAATTTATATGTTCTTCAAATTGAAAGCTTATAAGGTATCCTTTAATAATAAAAAAATATGTTTTTAGAATTACACTGAATAAACAAGACATAGGAAGCAGTGTGGATAAATCTCAAAATCATAATGTTGAGAAAATACAGATCTATGTGTGTATTATATAATATCAAATATTCAAGTGTTTTAAAATCTTAAAAAGCAATAGAATATAGGACTTTTAGATGTATATAAGGACACAAAACTGAAAGATTCACTTAAATTCAAAAGAATAGTTATGCTGGGTATGGACAGTCTTAGAGCAGAAGCTGGGGCTCTAGTCTAATGTGCTGCATTTTGTATTGATGGAAATATATACATGTGCAGAAATAGCCATCTGCAAAAATTATGGAAAAATTTTAATGTCTAGTTAATCTTTATAATATGTTTATTATCTATAATATTATTTTCTGCCACTTTTTATAGTTCAAAACTAATGACAATGAGGAATGTTTTAGAATATACCACAACATACATTTTTACTCCCATGTAAGAAGAATATTCAACTATTGATAAGGTACAGTTATAATACCTTCAATAAATTTCTAATAAGTGCCATTATATAAAAAACAAATGTGTTATTTATCCATATGAGAAAGATAAACACCAAAAAACTCAAGTAAAGAACATATAAGGATCTTTTTACTATAAACAGAAGCTTTTTTATAGTTCATTAACTATTTTCAGCAGTTTAAATAAAAGAATCTGAAGAACCAGTCAAGAAATATTATAATAAAATGCAAGCAAGAGATTATACACTGATAATTAACTAAAATATTAAATAGGAGGCTTCCTCACAGCTCAGATGGTAAAGAATGTGCTTGCAATGCAGGAGACCTGAGTTCAATCCCTGGGTCAGAAAGATCCCCTAGAGAAGGAAATGGCAACCTATTCCAGTATTCCTGCCTGGACAATCCCATGGACAGAGGAGCCTGGTGGGCTACAGTCCATGGGGTCACAAAGAGTCAGACATGATTGAGTGACTAACACATTCCATTCACATATAGAATTCAGTTACTGCCAACGCTCAGTGTCTTACTTTTTTCCAACTGATAGGAATGTTGCTTATGTGCTATAATTAACCCCTTAAGTTATTTCCTAAGATATCTGACCACAGAGAAATACTGACTGGTTTTGGATTTTTAAAAAATTCTGATAAAATAAATTAATGTCTTCAATACATCAAAAAGACTAAGGCCATTAGTAAAGGAACTTCTTTGTGACTGAAATGAATGTCTGGGCATCTCCAGTGGTAGAATCCTAATCAGTAGTCATTACTTTACTTTGTTATTTTATAACATTCTAATCTTAAAGTGTAGATATTTTGGTAAGCAAAATTTCATTCTTAAAAACAGACTCCATGGCACAAGCTTGTGAGTGTGACTATGAAAGGTTGTTCAAGATCATAGAGTGAGTGATCTCTATCCTCAAAAAAGGTCAAAAGGCACTGAGTTTTATGGCCCCTTATATTATGAGATAATAAAAGCTATATAAATTCTCCAGGTGATGAGACCTTCATATATTCAAGCACTGTGTAGTAAGACTCCAGAAAAATAAATCTAGTTCAAAAAAAGTCCATTTCTATAGTTCTGAAATATCCTGGGAAAGAGAATATCCTGCCAAATCAGACATTCCAAACATCCCACTTTTTACTCTTAATTTCCTGGTATAATGAATAACAAAAACACTGAGGATTATACACTGTAAAATGTGTATTTCCTTTCCAAATTATGATCGGTAAGATTGTAGTCTTTCTTTATAAAGTTACTGTAATGTTTAGATTCTGAGTATATTGCCTTAAGACTCCACTGAGAATGATCCTTATCAACCATGTATTTGACTAGACATATTACTTGACCTTAGCTTCTTCATTTATGTGATGGGATTAATAATAGGACCTACCTCAAAATTCTTTTTGTATTGAGGACTAAACAGTTAGTATTTATAAAGTACTTGGAAAAGTGTAAGGCACATAGTCAAGTCTAAATTACTGTGTGCCAAATTTAAAAGTTGAGAAGGAACAATGGCCGTGTTATCAACTGCTCCAGCAAATAAATGATGTTTGTTATCTTAAAATTTTAAGAAACATACTAGAAAGCTGAAGCACAGCAACATTTTTAAGGCTAAAATCAATGACCACTTTTAAAAGTTGGTGATTATTCAGCAAGTATAAGAGAAAAATATTGCAATATTCCACTCCATAAGACTATCTAGCAGATTTACATATTAGCCAGTAGCCTCCTGACACTAATATCTGATGTTTTAACACTTACATAAAATCTTTCTTCATCTAGCCTTTTGTGAAAGTACACACATAACTAAGATAAGCATCATTAGTTATCAGTTCTTAACATAAATAAATTATCTGTTTTTTTTCTCCAAAAAATGTAGGAAACCATCATTTGTAAGATATGGATTGCAGAGAAAAATAGAGATAGTGGTGCTAAATGAAAAGTTTGGAATTACAAAAGGAAAGATTTATTATTCTCTCAAGGATTTGTTTTATCTTTCAAAATGGGTATGCAGGCAAATTGACAAAAGTGAGGAACAATTTTCCAGGGTCTGCGATGTACTGAATCATTTCCCTGGGAAAGCTCCATGAAAAATATTGAGACAAATGCTTGAGTAGGGGGTCAATGAGTGAAAAATAGGGCTTCATACCCATCACTGGCCAAATTAGGCTTTTAACAGCAATAATGTAGGTAACTTCCTCTTTATAAATAAATCTCTAATTTATAATATGTTCTTTATTGAACAATTACACAATACTGATTTGTGCTGAAAAATAGGAATGCTGGTAAAATTGATGAACTAATTGATTTATTCTGATGTGCAGAATAAGTATTTTTGCAACTAAATAGATATGTGTTGAGCAAATTAGAGTTTCTTGTAGACTTAGTTTCCTAATACAGAAAATGGAAGTACTGGAATAAAATCTTGGGGTACATGTGTGAGTTTCAAAATATCTCCATCCTATGATATATCTTGATTTTAGCCTTTAAAGCACAGTACACACTGGCTTTAGAGATGGTCCAAAGGGTCAGGCCTTTCTTTCAAAATCCAGAGGTCACTATCATTGACACAACATAAATTGCCTGTGTCCTTTAAGCCTACATTGCTCAAATATCATATCTTGTGAATTATTCCAAGAATAGAAGGAACAGTTTGACGTGAACAAGAGGGTAAATGCTAGTGCCACAATTCTCAGATGCCTGTCAAAAAAATTGGAGAAGGAGCTTATTGCAATCAGGGATGATTTCTGTAAAGGAATAATAAAGAGAAAAGCTGTCACTAAAAGTGTTTTTGAATAAGGGAGAAATCCAGAAGAAAGAAACTATTATTTCAAAATCTGACATCTCTTTACCTCCTGAAAACCCAGTTTGTATTGACTGACTTTGTAGTTTACACTGCTACATGTAGTCAGAATAATGAAAGCTATAATATCAAGGACTAAAGACAAGTACATATAAGACTGTCACAGCATCATCATCATCATCAATTATATTGTTGAAAGCCTATAGGATATACAGCACTGTACTATGAGTGAGTTTCCTTCTCCCTAGTTTAGGTTAGAATAGATTTCCCTGACTATGTAAGAGAAAGGAAAAACTTCCACCTCATATATCTCCACTCCTGAGACTCTATTCCCTCAGATTATGGAAAATATAGCCTAAAAGTGACCTATCATCCTGAAAAATATAAGTACAGAAGTACACTTCTTTCCTCCCCATGGTTATCATTTTGTTTTGTGATATATGATTTATCTCCATCCCTGTGTCTTTTGAATATAAAACTAGGACAAAAATTAAAACTACATATACACAGAACTCCTTCTCCTTCATACATGAGAAGTCCTAAAACTAACTGGCAAATTTTAAAAGTTATAGCTATGGAAACACAACAAAAGCAATAGTCAAACAGATAATAGACCAAATGTAGAATTGGTAAAAGACATGATGTCTTATTAAATTTTATCAAGCAGGATAAACACAAAGAAATTCATAACTAAATACAAAGAAATTAATAAATTCTCCTATAGTAAAACTGCAGGAAAAAAGGTAAATAAAATTCATTAAAAAGTCANGAAAACATAGAAACTATGGCACCATAGACATAGGAAAAGTTAATATTCACTTGTAAGACTTCTTCCACAAACTTCTACAAAGGTCATGTAGGAGATTGGCTATATATATAGGCAGGAGACTGAAGAAGCCTTCTCTTGGTGATTTCATTCTGGAAGATGAATGGAGCCACTGATTCAAGCAATGGATGAGCCCCTGCCCAGTGTCATCATTCCTAAAGAGGGAAAGTGTTCTGGTACTGGGGAGTGGCTGCAAACCTTATTGTGAACTATGGACTTGTGATGATGAAAAAAAGAAAAAGAAAAATGTTGATCAGTAATGTAACTGTATCATGTATCCACTCAAAATTCCTGAAAGAGAAATGAAAGAGATCATGTTCACACAAAGGATAAGTCTCTTAAAGATGTTGTTTGTCATGCACACAGACACAAACATTTTCACTTACCAAGCCCAATTGGACTGTTCTCAACTCTACATGCAAAGAAGAAAATACAAGGAATAAGAAAAATGCAAGATACTGTCTGTGCTGGTGTTATAATTTTTATTAAGTACTCCTAGATTTTGATACATTGTAGAACTGAACTTTTATAGTGAGAACATATCTCTATGGCTACCAGGAATAATTATTGTTATTTAGTCACTCAGCTGTGTCTGACTCTTTTGAGACTCCATGGAATGTAACCTGAGAGCCTCCTCTGTTCACTGGATTTCTCAGGCAAGAATACTGGAGTGGGCTGCCATTTCCTTCTCCAGATGATCTTCCTGACTCAGGGATCAAACTTGTATCTCCTGCAATGGCAGGTGTATTCTTTACCACTGAGCCACCAAGGAAGCTTATTTGGAATAATAAGCATATTTTTAGTTTCCTGTTCATGATGTTTTGGGAAAGGAAGGACTAGGATAATGGAAGAGGAAGGTCATCTCCCAGTTCCCAATGCAAAAAGTTCTTTTCTTTGCTCTTACGGTCAAACCCAGGTCTCCTGCATTGCAGGCAGATTCTTTACCATCTGAGCCACCAGGGAAGCCCATAACCATATTACCATTTATATATCCTCTGAAATAGATCTTCTTCCAAATAGCTTTGCATCTCTTATTAGTAATTGTATATCTGATAATACACAACAGGGTACTTGCAAGCACAAGGCACTTATGAAGTATTTTTGAGTTGAGCATTGGACAAAATTAAAAAATGAATTAATGGCATAAGAAATTATATATTATGAAATTACATATATGAAATTACATATTATGAAAGACAAAGTAATTTTTGTCTATTTTCAAATAATTGAGATAGTTGTGCTGCTCTTTTCATTCATTTGTAGTTTTTCCCTACTTTTTAATTGACAAATTCAATATTCCCTTCCCAGTCTGATTAAAATTTTGCTAGTAAAAATGGATAAAATAATATATTGAAACATATTATTGCCATAAAAGGGAATGTGTTAGTTTCGCTTAATAACTGAATTTTTCTTACAATTCATATTCATTGAATAAGATCATAGAATTTTTACTGACTCAGCCAAGTTTCCAGAAAACAAATGATCACTGAAAATGTCAGTCAAATCAGTTGCTGTTTAAATTGATGAGTCAATTCTGCTAAAATAAACATTCTATTGCACAATTATTCATAGGACTACCTTTGTAGCCATAAAAGAACTAAGTTAAAGCCAAAAAAAATGTCTAACTCTTATAATGAATGGCTTTTCCTTTATGAATGTGATGTTCTATTTACAATCAAATCTGTTAAGATGTTAATTAGTTCCTTGTTTTCTCAGCTAGTCGATGCATAATAGAGTACAACTTAATTCTTCTGCTTCTTTCAAGATAACTGTCAATGTTATTCTAAGAAATTTGACTGAAGTAATAAGTAATACATGGAATTTGAAATTAAAAACTACCTAACAAATACACTTACTATGCCTTCGTTAAATCAGTGTTGTAGGAACGGAAATCTACACTTGTGTAAACTAATGATTCTTCAGAGAAATGACCTAAGATGTCAAAAGAAACATTAGAGAATTCAAGTCCTCAAGGAAAATGTCCCTGTGATTGCTCTCCCGTTGAGGTTCTTGCTCAACTTTCTCACTTGAAGCAGCTTGTAAAAAATGCTGACAGGAAAAAAAGTTATCGATTCTGGAATTCAGATCATCTAAAGAATTTGTTTTTGATACAACCATGAGGAGGAGAAAGTCCATGGTATGAGTGGGTGAGTAGACACTAGCAGTGAGTTTGTGACTTACCAGAACTTTTATAGTGCCCCTCCAAGTTTTCTCATGAAACAAATTATGACGGCTTTACCCCAGTGGAAGAAGATAAAATTGTGGAATAAAGACTTGCTTTATCTATAACCAGGCATCCACTTTTCACCTACAATTCAAAGTGACAGGACAGAATTTGTGGAATCTCCTGACCACTCTAGCTCCCTAAGGGAGTGCAGAAAAAAGCACTCCTCCGTCCAACCAATAACACCCACTATATTTCAGGGCAAATTTAAAAACTCCTAGCTCTAGAGCCTCAATTTTTCATGTTAGCTCTGTTTTGTTTTAATGTTCCTTATATATCACTTTCCATTAAAAAAAAAAGTATATCAGAAATAGTTAAATATTTTAGACAGGACTCCTTAGCTTGGTTTTTAGCACATCTTCTTAAGGCAAGGTGTTTCTTGAGATACTTTGTAAAATGTGCTTTACTTTTAGCATGTTAGATGCTATATGTTTAAAGAGCTTGATTTTTATGGAAAAAATGTTTTGCTGATTTCTATAAGTAATTTAGGTCAAAACTTTAATTTTATTTGTTTAGCCAACAAATACTTATTAAACATGAACAATGAACCACATTGTACTCTAATTTAGAACAGTGTCCTGTCCCAAGGAACTATATTACCGTATAAAAAATAAGTAAAGACACAATTATAACATAGTGTAATAAAAGCTATTATCTTTACAGTAAAATACTATTCAGAGTAAAATATAGATAACTATTTCAATGAAATATGAAAAATTAAATCATAGGTGTTGAGTAAGTGTACTCACATAGGTCATAAGAATTCAATTAAATCTTAAAGGATAAATGATAATTCACATTAAGAAGACTTAGAAATATCACAGAGAAAAACAACTATAAGGAGAGTAAGTATATTATTGATAAATAGATATTTGGAAGAGAGAGCACAAAGAGCTAGATGTGCAACTCTAAGGTCATATAGTGAACAGTTCACTGGCTACTCACTAAGTGATTTTGTTTACTTGGAAGCCCATCCACTTCTCACTGAGCCCTTGGATTCCTGCTTTTGAATGTATTTTTTCTGGGAATATAAGAGATGAAACAGGTATGATGCTGGATATAAAAGTTCATATTAGAAAAAAATGGTTTGCATTTATTTTGTAGAAAATATGAATTAATGATTATTTTCATGCAATAAAATGACATAACTGGGGTCTGATAAATTATTGCTATAAATATTTAAGATAGATGAAAAGGGAGCAAATGAGGAAAAGTGGAAACAATGACACATTTTATTTTCTTGGGCTCCAAAATCACTATGTATAGTAACTGCAGCCACAAAATTAAAAGACACTTGCTCCTTGGAAGAAAAGCTATGAGAAACCTAGACAGTGTATTAAAAAGCAGAGATAGCACTTTGCCAAAAAGATCTGTATAGTCAAATCTACGTATTTTCCAGTAGTCATGTAGAGATGTGAGAGTTGGACCATAAAGAAGGCTGATGCCAAAGAATTGAAGTTTTTGAATTGTGGTGCTGGAGAAAACTCTTGGGAGTCCCTTGGAATGCAAGGAGATCAAACCAGTCAATTGTAAAGGAAATCAATCCTGAATATTCATTGGAAGGACTGAGGCTGAAGGTCCAATGCTTTGGCAACCTGATGCAAAGAGCGACTCATTGGAAAAGATCGTGATGCTGGGGAAGACTGAGAGAAGAAAGAGAAGGGGATGGTGAGGATGATACGGTTGGATGGCATCACTGATTCAATGGACATGAGTTTGAGCATACTCTGGGAAATTGTGAAGGACAGGGAAGCCTGGAATGCTGCAACCCATGGGGTTGCAAAGAGTCAGAAACAACTTAGAAACTGAACAACAACATCAGAAAATATTTAAGACAGGAAAAGTGAACAAAATCAGAATTTAAAAGATAAGATGCTGACATCTATACAGAGGACTGTGTTCCTTATAGAAAGCAGATACTGAATTTTCCTCGTTTCAGAAAGTGAAAGTGAAGTCATTCAGTCGTGTCCAACTCTTTGCAACCCCATGGGCTGTAGCCTACCAGGCTCCTCTGTCCATGGGATTTTTCAGGCAATAGTCCTGGAGTGGATTGCCGTTTCCTTCTCCAGGGGATCTTCCCAACCCAAGGATCAAACCTCGGTCTCCCGCATTGTAGAGAGACGCTTTACTGTCTGAGCCACCAGGGAAGTTCATGAGCACCTGGTTTCAGAGGTGCAAGTGAAAAGATTTAGACATCTATTGACTTTAAGAAGATCAAGTAATGTAAAATATTTTACACAAGTCTTTGTTTTTGCCTGTACTGTTTTATCACATGGAAAATTCAACATTCTAATTGTACCTCTTCTCTAAAGCTGCTGATGATCACTTAGGCTCAATAATAAGTAATGGGGAATTGCTTTACAAAGAAATATTTCTTCTTTACAGCACTTTTGCCAGTGCTCTTCTGATTCCTTAAAGATGGACATTTTTGTGATGTTCAGCTTTTTAGTCCTATAATTGAGCATACTGCATAGAAAATACAGTATATCAAATTTTGTCATAGATGAAATTTATTTCAGTAAATGAAAAATTTCAAGAAAGAATGACTCTAAAAATTGAATGTGTGATGATGGTGTAACCTAAGATATGAGGAGAAGTATGTTGTGGGGGACAGATGTATTTTCTTTTGCCTTTCATGAATATTTTGGAATACTAAGTAAAGATTTCAAATAGGCAATTGTGATACCACTTAGGATGCTTAGAAATGTTCAGAATGAAACTACATATTTAGAAATCACCAACCCAAAGATAATATTTAAAACCATGATGATTAAATGGAATAACTAAGGAAGAATATGTAAATAAACAAAAATAGAAGATCTTTAGGAGAAACTTCATTAAAATCAATACAATGAGATGGACACAATAGAAATCCAGTGACTTAGAATAATGAATAGCAGTAACTAAAGACAAAAGAGGACTATTTTGTCTAAGAATATTGTAAGAGAAAACAGGAGGGAAAAGGGATTCAAAAAAGAACATATGTTTTGTTATATTAAGCCTTAGGGACAGTATATACATATATGTAATTATATATTTTTTGCAATTATCAAAGATGAGTGGAAGATTCAAGAAAATAGGATTAAAGCACAATTAGATCAGTTTAGTCACGCAGTTGGGTGTGACTCTTTGTGACCCCATGGACTGCAGCACACCAAGCTTTATCCATCACCAACTCCCAGAGCTTGATCAGACTCATGTCCATCAAGTTGGTGATCCCATTCAGCCATCTCATCCTCTGTTGTCCCCTTCTCTTCCTGCAGTCGACCTTTCCCAGCTTCAGGGTCTTTTCCAATGAGTCAGTTCGTCACATCAGGTGGCCAAAGTATTGGAGCTTCAGCTTCAGTATCAGTCCTTCCAATGAATATTCAGGACTCATTTCCCTGAGGATTGACTGGTTTGACCTCCTTGCAATCCAAGGGACTTTCAAGAGTCTTCTCCAAACCACAGTTCAAAAACATCAATTCTTTTGCAGTCAGCTTTCTATTTGGTCCAATGCTCACATCCATACATGACTACTGGAAAAACCATAGCTTTGACTAAGTGGACCTTTGTTGGCAAAGTAATGTCTCTGTTTTTAAAGCACAATAAGATGTAATAAATTTTAAATGATGATAGCCAAAAAATTAGAAGACAAATTTTTCCAATTAGATGGGTCATAAAAGCTATTGCCCTAAAGATATATTTGTAGGATTATTGTGTGAGATAACCAAGAGTTGTCCAACTAAAGCTGGAGATTTAAGCTGNGTTTTTAAAGCACAATAAGATGTAATAAATTTTAAATGATGATAGCCAAAAAATTAGAAGACAAATTTTTCCAATTAGATGGGTCATAAAAGCTATTGCCCTAAAGATATATTTGTAGGATTATTGTGTGAGATAACCAAGAGTTGTCCAACTAAAGCTGGAGATTTAAGCTGTGAGAGCACCTGAAGGAAAGAACAGGTATAAGAAATAGTATGTTTCAGAACATACAAGTGTTCAAAATAAATGGATCATTTACTCTAAGAGAGGAAGCTGAAACTGAAATGGAAGCCCTAATATGAACAACTGTCTATTCTATGTAAGGATTTTTGTCTTAGTCCTAAGAGTTTTAAGGTAACATTGACAAATTTTAAGCAGAGAAGGTACATGGTCAGATTTACATTTTATAAATACCACTATAACATAAGCATGACAACTGAAAAAATGGAAGGCAGGAAGCATCTTTAGGAAGGTGACTTTTCTCCCAAGATATGAAATCATGAAGTTCAGAACTAAGATTGTCAGCATATGGAAACAATACCAGCCCATGGAGTTGCAAATGAGAAAGAAAACTGAGACTTTAGGGGTCTGTATAGAGCCCCTGGCATGTCTCAATATCTCAGAGCTCTAGGATTTTGAATAAAACTGTGAGTCTTCTGCAAATAATTTTTCTACTTTTAAGAAATAGATTTTGGCTTGCTGTTCATCCCTGGCTAGGGATCTAAAATTTTTCAAACTGGTCTGTTATTTATGAACCAGGTATTATCTGATCCAGAAAGTCATAAATACAGAACGTGCAACAACATTCCACCAAGTGGAAACAATATATACAAACAGTCCTCACTCTGCACAACTCCAATATGCACAAAATTTAGTTGCTTTGGTTTAGTTAAGTCTTGGTCTCCTAAAAGCACAGCTGAAATTTCAAGTCCTATGGTATATTAGCTTTGAGTAATTGTATGAAATACAATCTTCACTGCCATCTCTTCAAGCCACAAATCACTATGTAAATAATGTGTGCATTATGGTCAGTGACCAATCATGTCACTTTTTTAAAAGTTCGATGACTGGTTACTGTGTGTCCATTACTCAGTTCATGTTCATACATGAAAGTAGTCTCCTTGCAACCAGTAACAAAGCTATGTGATCACAGACAAAAATTGGTAATTAAAAAAGATAGTTTTTCAACAAAGATGAAAGTGCCACAAAGTAAAGGAAAATTATATTGCTAAAAATAAAGTCAGAGTGGGACATAGATGGAGCTGTAAAAAATATCTAATGTTGACACTGCTGGCATTGGAAAAACTCTACCTATCTGGAACTTGGAGAAAGTGAAATCACTGACATAAATGAAAAAGTGATGTAAAGGATGATGGTGTCCATGGGGAAGCTCCACATTAAAGGGATTTTCATAAATAATTCATGATACTGAAAGTGCACAGTTGCTTGAGGAACATTTGAGCTGACCACCAGTGCTCCCACAGAAGAAGTGGCCCTTGATGCAGTGCAAGCAATCAATGAACTTTGGTATGTGGTACTCTATATAGAAAAACCTAAACACTCCACACAAAACTACTAGAGCTGATAAATGAATTCAACAAAATTGAGCAAGATACAAGATAAATACACAGAAATCTGTTGCGTTTCTTTAACAATGAAATAGAGAAAATTTTAAAATTTATTGCATTTCTTTAAAAATAAAATATTTGAAAGTTTAAAAAACACCTTGTTTAAAGTTTCATCAAAAAATACCAAGGAATAATCCTAATGAATGAGGTGAAGAACATTAATAAAGGAAATCAAAGATGATTGAGGAAATGGAAAGACATCATATGTTCTTGCATTGGGAGAATGGATCTTGTTAAAATGGTCCTGCTATTCAAAGCACTTTACAAATTTAATACAATTTTTATCAAATTACCCATGGCATTCTTCAGAGAACTAAAACAAGTAATCCTAAACTTTATAAGAAACCAAAAAAGACCTAGAATTGCCAAGGCAATCCTGAGGAAAGAGAATACAGCTGAAGGCTTAACTCTTGACTTCAGATAATACTACAAAGCAACAATAATCAAAACAGCATGGCATTGACAGGACATATAGGTCAACTGAACAGCATAGAGAGCACAGAAATAAACCTGTGCACTTATGGTCAATTAATCTTTGGCAAAGGCAAAAATATACAATGGAGAAAAGATAGCCTGTCTCTTCAGGAGATAGTGTTGGGAAAGCTGGATGGCTCTGTGCAAATCAATAAAGTTAGAACACTCCCTCACATCATGCAAAACAATAAACTCAAAATGGCTTAAATACCTAAACATAAGATATGATATCATAAAACTCCTAAAAGACTACACAGGCAAAACACTCTCTGACATAAACTGTACCAATATTTTCTTAACTCAGACATTCAAGCCTAGAGAAACAAAAGCAAAAAAAAAAAAAAATGAGATCTAATAAAACATAAAATTTTGCACAGCAAAGGAAATCATAAACAAAATGAAAAGACAACCTGTGGCCCTGTGGCCTGGGAGAAAATACTTGCAGACTATGTTACTGGCAAGGGATTAATTTCCAAAATATACAAAAAGCTTGGAATTTTTTTTTTTAAGTTTAAATTTTTATTTTTTTAGTTTGTTTTGCTTTACAATACTGTATTCATTTTGNGATTATCAGGAGAAATATCAATAACCTCAAATATGCAGATGACACCACCCTATGGCAGAAAATGAAGAGGAACTAAAAAACCTCTTGATGAAAGTGAAAGAGGAGAGTGAAAAAGTTGGCTTAAACCTCAACATTCAGAAAACAAAGATCATGGCATCCAGTCCCATCAGTTCACATGAAATAGTTGGGGAAACAATGGAAACAGTGTCAAACTTTATTTTGGGGGGGCTTCAAAATCACTGCAGATGGTGATTGCTTCCATGAAATTAAAAGACACACCTTGGAAGAAAAGTTATGACCAACCTAGATAGCATATTAAAAAGCAGAGTTGTTACTTTGTCAACTAAGGTCTGTCTAGTCAAGGCTATGGTTTTTCCTGTGGTCATGTATGGGTGTGAGAGCNTTGGGGGGGCTTCAAAATCACTGCAGATGGTGATTGCTTCCATGAAATTAAAAGACACACCTTGGAAGAAAAGTTATGACCAACCTAGATAGCATATTAAAAAGCAGAGTTGTTACTTTGTCAACTAAGGTCTGTCTAGTCAAGGCTATGGTTTTTCCTGTGGTCATGTATGGGTGTGAGAGCTGGACTGTGAAGAAAGCTGAGCACCGAAAAACTGATGCTTTTGAACTGTGGTGTTGGAGAAGACTCTTGAGAGTCCCTTAGACTGCAAAGAGATCCAAGCAATCCATTCTAAAGGAGATCATTCCTAGCTGTTCATTGGAAGGACTGATGCTAAAGCTGAAACTCCAATACTTTGGCCACCTCATGCGAAAAGTTGACTCATTGCAAAAGACTCTGATGTTGGGAGGTATTGGGGGCAGGAGGAGGAGGGCACGACAGAGGATGAGATCCTGAATGGCATCACCGACTCGATGGACATTAGTTTCGGTAAACCTTGGGAGCTGGTGATGGACAGGGAGGCCTGGTGTGCTGCAGTTCATGGGGTCACAAAGAGTTGGAGACCAAGCGACTAAACTGAACTGAACTGAACTGAAGAAGAGTTATTCTTTCCTGTTTCTTTCAAGATTCTCTCTTTGGCACTGACTTTCAGCAGTTTGATTATGGTGTGTATAAGTGTGAATTTCTTTGTGTATATTCTGCTTGGACTCTGTTGATCTTGTTGGATGTGCATATGAATATTTTTCACCAAATTTGTTAATTTTTTGGCAATTTGTTCAGATATTTTTTTCTGTTATTTTCTCTCACTCCTCTCCTGATTACACATATGTTGGTACACATAATGGTTCCCTGCATTTCTCTGAGATTCTGTTCATTTAATTTCATTCTTACTATTTTCTATTTGTCACTCAGAATAATCTCAATTGAACTATTTTTAAGTTTGAATGTTCTTAAATCTGTTTGCTCAAATCTCTGGTGGGCCTCATAATGAATTTTTCATCTTCTGTGTGTTACTTTTCAACTATATAGTTATATTTGGTTCTTTTTTTATAATTTATGTATCTTTATTGACATCCTTTATTCGGTGGAGCAATACTCTCATACATTCCATTATTTCTTCATTCATCATTTCCTTTAGTTCTTTTAACTAATCTCATATATTGACATTCTTTGTCTACTTCAACATGTTGACTTCCTCAGGATAGTTTAGGGATTTTCTTCCCTTACTCCCATGCATTCTTATTTCTTTGCAAGTTTTATATTATTTTACATGAAAACTGAACACAATGAATAATAAAATGTATAAACTTTGAAAATTTTGTTAAACCCCCATCTTCAGAGTTTCTTATTATTGTTTTTTGGTCAGAGACTTTTACAAACCAATTCTATGAAGTCTATATTCTTTTTCACAGGTAACCACTTAAGTGTATATTCAGTTAATCTAATGGTTCACTAAAGATTAAATAGAGATTTCCATAAACAGCTGGAACCAATAAATATCTCAGTCTTCTGGGAGAGTTTCTGAGTTTGAGTTAAGGCATATCTTCAACACTCAGCCAGGCAGTTGAAACAGGTGCTTTAGCCTTTATTTCTTTCAATATAGAGTCTCAAGGTCAGCCAAAGGTGAGTTCAGTAAAATTCATGACACATGCATTGCCCTATCCATGTGGGCAGCTTTCTAGATTCCCAGGAATATATCAGAGTTTATCTCATTCTTCAGATTTTTTAACCTTTTTAGTTTAAATATTGTTTGCCCTCACTATTACCCAGTGACTTGGCAGCTGTGACATTAAACTATTGTCTCTCCTTCCTTGCTTTTGACAACCAGGGCCCAAAGGCTATTTATATTTGATAAGCTCAATGTCAGGTAAAAATAAAGACACTTTTGTAGGTGGAATCTTCCAAGGAAACAACAGAAAAATCAAATAATGAGAGTTCTCTAGACATAGTGCCACTGGGTAGCTCTTACTTCATTTTGCCTTCTCCAGTGACTATAAGGCTGTTGATTTTTACCTTGACTGAGGTATGTTGGTTCTCAAGAACTATTGAGAAGCTGATGGGGTAGAGGAATAGAGCAAGTTAGAGTGCCATAAAATTCATGTTTTGGATTTGTGTGTGTGTGTGTGTGTGTGTGTGTGTGTTTTTTTCCTGAGATTGAGCTGCTTTTGTTGCATTAATGCTCTCCAGATTGCTGCAGGGCTTAGAATAATCTGCAGAGTTGTAAAAATGTTGATTCTGATTTTTGCAAATATTCCCCTTGATTTCATGGAGGAGAGAATTTTTGGAGGCTTTTATTATACCATTTTCACTGATATCCTCTCTGTACAGAAATGTAATATTTAACTTTTAATATTAGTGATTTTAAGGTACCTATGAAAACAAATACCCAAGATTGGTTTGATACATAGTCTAGCACCTCAACCTAAAAAACATATGATTTTCAATCTAAACCATTCCATATAAAAAGTTAGGATTTATAGCTGTTAAATTCCAATGATAATATTGTTTTTTAATAAAAAGAATTGGTGAAATATTGACTTGTTTTTATGGCGAAACTCCTGAGAAATTGAAAACAGATGAGTAATTGAAATAAAATATACTTTGAAGTTTAAAAGAAGCAAAATTAATTTGTTTTCTCTGTGTTAAGAGTATGGAAGTTGTGAGAAAGTAGTGGAAGAAACAACTAACGTAACTGTTGACTTGCCAAGTAAGTTATTTTGTGGGCTGCAATTGATTATAAAATAAATCAACAAGATAAGCCAAAGGGCAACAAGTTTATGTATATTAGTTATTAATGAGGAGAACAGCTTCTTGATTAGATTAGAATGATTTTTAGGGGGAAGATAGATTGTATAAACAGCTTGCATAGATTTTTTGCATTAGGTTGAATAAATAATATGTAATGAAAATATTTCTTGAGAACAGACTATGTATTAGCACAATGGTGGAATTATAAAAATATGACCCATATGGTCCAGAAAAGAATAGAAAAAAAATTCATATGTGCATGTTTCTGTATTTTTAACAACTGACTTTTTGTCTCTTCTTTTTAATACTTTGGTGTTTGAGGGTTTTGTTAATGCTGAAGGGAATGTCTCCTCTAAAGTTAACCAATTCCTAGAATAGTAAACAACTCACCTGGAAGGGTGCCTATATGTAAGCCAACCAACCCAGGGCTGATGCCCCAACCACCTTCTTAATTGGGATTCTACACTTTGAGCTATTTTGCAAATACTGAAACCCCATCTAGCTGGAAGAAGTTATGGTATGCTTCCCACAAGCATGTAGACCCCAGACCAGGTAAACCTGAAGGTTGATGATGCTGACTCCTACTTAAGTCACCACCAACCCATCAGAAGAATGTCTGTGAGCCAATCACTCCCTCTTTTACTATAACACTTGTCACTAGTTTGGGTGAACTCCGGGAGTTGGTGATGGACCGGGAGGCCTGGTGTGCTGGATTCATGGGGTCGCAGAGAGTCAGACACGACTGAGTGACTTAACTGAACTGCACTGAGGAGGAACAAAAGGACAAGCTCAATCACCCAAGCGCTTTCCAACTCATGGGCATTGAGTCGGTGATACCATCCAACCATCTCATCCTCTGTCGTCCCCTTCTCCTCCTGCCCCCAATCCCTCCCAGCGTCAGGATCTTTCCCAATGAATTGTTCCTTCTACTCTCCAATTAATATGAGAACATGTCTGGGCTTGCACGCTAAATCCAGAGATAAAAGAATGACTTATTCAAGTGCCCCAAGCCATCCCTGCTGAGATTATCCTGTATTAGCAGTGAGCCCAGGCTTGTGTGCCAGAAGGGATCTACAGTTATCTATAAGACCTTCAACAGATGACTGCAGATTCTTAAGTGAGCCCAGCTAAACCAGACGCACTATACAGATGTGTGAGCTAAATCAATGTTTATCATCATGTGCCATTGAGACTCTGGTTGTTTACTACTCAGCACAACTGAGTGACTTTCACACACAGCACCACCTGGGAAGCCGTATTTGGCCAATGAAAAGTGAAAGTAGTGTCAGTCACTCGCAACATCTGACTCTTTCAGACCCTATAAACTGCAGTCCACTAGCCTCCTCTGTCCATGGGATTTTCCAGACAAAGAATACTAGAGTGAGTTGCCATTTCCTTCTCCAGGCAATCTTCCCGACCCAGAGCTGAAACCTGGTCTCCTGCAGATCCCTTGAAAAAGGGAAAGGGATACCCACTCCAGTATTCTGCCCTGGAAAATTCCATGGACTGTATAGTCCATGAGATTTTCTCATTTCAGAGAGAGTCTTCTTTAAGCACACTAATGGATCTGCAGATATTTGACAATGACATATAGGGACAGAAAATACATGTTCAATCAGGAGGTATGTAGTACAGCATTACACTGGCTTTATATTCCTTTCTTGACAAAATTTCAAGGCTATATAATTCAGAAGCAGTTAAATGTAAAGAATAGTACGTAGGTTAAAAAAGGGTAAAAGAAGTTAAAAGCAAAATGGTATTTATTAAGTATTCTACATTTTAGTTGGACAAATAACATATTCAGTCAATTAATTCTCAGGTCATCACTTTATATTTTACATAGAATATCCTTTGATCTTCTGAGACAGACTTAACACTTCTAGATATTTAATTGACTCAGTTCAGTTCAGTCGCTCAGTCGTGTCCGACTCTTTGCGACCCCTTGAATCACAGCATGCCAGACCTCCCTGTCCATCACCAACTCCCAGAGTTCACTCAGATTCACGTCCATCAAGTCAGTGACTATTAAGCAAAAATATATATATTATTCTAGTTTTTCCTTTAATTAAAATGTCAGATGTGTTTATCCTAGAATGTTGAAAAGAGTCAAAGCTTGAAAAGAAATTAGTAAGTTATGTTCAAGCACCCTCAATACAGTCAATGCCTGATTCTATCATCCTTTCATATTTGTATAATAAATAACTATTGGTTCCACCAAAAATTTTATATTATTTTCCCTACTAAATTCTATTAGAAGGATAAATTTAATTGTCTTGTCAATTTCAAAAGGGATTTGGTTAAGGAAAATCTTTAAAGAAAATAGGGTCTTGATAAGGAGCCTGTTGGTAATCAGATGACCTGTTCATTTATGAATCATTTTATAAAAATTAAAACTATAACATTCTGATTAATTATTCAGTTTTAGTGATTTTTCACTGTCTAACTTTAAATTAGCTAAGAGGCTTTTATCCAGGTGTGCTGTGCTGTGCTTAGTTGCTCAGTCACGTCCAACTTTTTGCGACCCCATGGATTGTAGCCCGCCAGGCTCCTCTGTCCATGAAGATTCTCCTAGCAAGAATACTGGACTGGGTTGCCATGCCCTCCTCCAGGGGATCTTCCCAACCCAGTGATCAAACCTAATACTTTATTTATTAATGTGTACCTGGATTTAATATGACAAGTTATTATTTATATCATAAAAAGAGGTTTCTTTACTCAAATGGAATGTGGGGTTTCTTTGCTAGAGTCCCTCCTAGAACTTTTTTTTATTCTACCTAACCCATTCAACCTCAATTTCTTGGAATGACCATGTTCATGTAAGCCTCAGGAATCAATAGTAAGAGAAGAAAATCAAATTCTTTTAACCTAAGGATTCCATTTATCTTCAATTTTTTTAAGTTTGATAGAGTCTAGTACTTTAAATACTTAGGGGTTTTTTGGTAACAATGATGATGATTAAACTATCATGATATTTTAGCAAACTGCTTAATATAATTGACAGTTATGTCAAATGAGAAATTACTATTTCCCTATGTAAGAAAAAGAAATAGCCTGTTGTTACTATTTCTTAAAAAAAAAAAAAAAAGAAGAAGAAGAAGGTCATTTGACTGAAAAAATGGGGAGGTATTAGTCAAAACACCCACTTTCAGTTATAAGATGTAAAAGTTCTGGGGATCTAACATGCAACATAGTGATTGCAGTTAAATATACTTCATTGTTTGCTTGAAATTTGCAAAGATAGTAGATCTTAAGCTTCTCACTACAAGGGGAAGAAAGGTAATTATGTCAGATATTAGATGTGTTAACTAATCATTTTACAATGTGTACATTTATTAACATCAAATCATAACATTGTACTCTTTATATAAAATATAATTTTGTCAATTATACTTCAGTAAGCCTGGAAAGAGAAGGGGATGACAGAGGATGAGATGGCTGGATGGCATCACTGACTCGATGGACATGAGTCTGAGTGAACTCCAGGAGTTGGTGATGGACAGGGAGGCCTGGCATGCTGTGATTCACGGGGTCGCAAAGAGTCAGACATGACTGAGCGACTGAAGTGAACTGAACTGAAGCCTGGAAAGGGTTTTCCAGGTGGTTCTAGTGGTAAAGAACCTCCCTGAAAATGCAAGAGATGTAAGAGATGTGAGTTTAATCCCTAGGTAGGGAAGATCCCCTGGAGGAGGGCATGGCAACCCACTCCAATATTCTTTCCTGGAGAATCCCATGGACACAGGAGCCTGGCAGGCTACAGTCCATAGGGTCACAATCAGCTGGACATGACTGAAGTGACTTAAGATGCAAGGCTGGAAAAGAAAAAGATAATTACTAACCCATTTTAATTGTTCCTGTCTCTGCCTTTTCTTTTTTTGGTATTGGTGTGTGTTATGTGTGTGTTAGTTGCTCAGTCATGTCCAACTCTTTGAGACCCCACAGACTATAGCTCCTGAGGCTCCTTTATCCATGGAATTCTCCAGGCAAGAATACTGGAGTGGGTTGCCATTACCTTCTTCAGGGGATCTTCATGATTCAAAGACTGAACCCTGGTCTCCTGCATTGCAGGTAGATTTTTTACTATCTGAGCTACCAGGGAAGCCCAAACAATGGAGGTGCTGGGGATTGTATTGGTAATATTGATCATGTTCTCTCTCTTCTGCCTCATCCATTTTCCTTCTCTTATAGAAACAGAATAAAAAATTCTCTATTTGTTATAATCATCCTTTAACTTCGTATCATCTCCAGATATTATCTCTATTCCCCTTCATAAGAAAAGTTAATGAAGGAGTTGTCCATGTCTATTGTCTTTATTTTGTATGTCAGTCAGAATTCAACCAGGGGAGCAGAGCCAGTTATGTGTGAATGTGTTCTATACATGTTACCTTGAACTCAGTTACTCAATTCTATAAGCTGATTAAGTTGTTTCAGTAAGGCTACCACTTCCCCCTTGTCTGGGCTGGAAATTGAAGTCCACAGGGGGAGGCAGTCAGGGAGGGAAGGTCATGATCAGGCTTCAATCCCCAAACATGAGCTAGAACTCTACAAAGACATCTTGAAATCCATGTAGTTTCTTGCTTGCCTCTGTCCTTGCTGATAAGGATAACCTGAAGAAATCGGAGCCTCTGTCATAAAGCTAAGCATATACAGCTGGTCAGAAAAGCTAAAGAATTTCAAGAAAGCAGAGCAACTATAGGCCTGACTGTGCTTCGCACCAGTGGGGTAAGTCAGCAGATCCATAATAAATGTGTGAGCTACAAAATAGGTGCAGCTCGCCTTCTGGCTTTCAAATCTGCCCCCCTCCCCCAGCAATTTCCCTGCTTGCTCACTCTAATAGAAATATTCAATAAAGGAAGTTCTGGGAAATGTAGTTCAGCCTTGCTTGGCTGAAAACATTGCAAAACCATCCCTGTTCTCAATCCACATCATTCCAATTCTCAATACACTCAACTCCAACATACAAATTAGTTTTCTCTGCTATCACTACTCTCAGATTGATTTCTGTTCTGATTTTCCAACACCTCTCAGCAGCTTTTCATATGGTTGTTGATTTAAGTAATTGATTAGAATTGAAATTTTGAAGAAGTACTAAAGATTAGGATTCTTTCTGATACTTATAAACTCCTTCACCATGCATGGAAAGAGAAATGACTGCCCAAGAGAAATTTTCAGCTAGTGGTGCCAGAAATTATGCTTCTCATCCAAGATAAAATGAAAAACAATGTGGACCTTTTATTATCTTCCCACAAATATGCCAGAATGATACATAAGCATATTCTAAAATATAAGACAATTAATATATCATGCTCCCTTGTTGGAATTCATTATATAGGACAATCTTAAGAACTGTCTGTAATAGACTATGGGTTGTATCTGAAGCGAGAATTGTATACCTCCCTTAAAGTCAATATATTGACAAGTTCAGGCTGAAATTGTTATTCAGATATTGCAGCAGTTGGCATAAAGTGTTACTTACCAAAAGTTTCTTACAATATATTTCAAAAACGAACTCAGAAAAATAATACATAGTGGAAAGGTAAATTTAATTTGCCCAAAGAGGTCTGCACAAAAAAATAATTATTATTCCAAAGCATTGTCTTTTAATGAAAAGCTGACAACTTTTGTACCAAACAATATTTAACAAAAAGTATATAAAATATCTCACTCATGTTATTTCTCTTTCATGAAATTGTCTCTTTATTCCATTTCCTTACATTATAATTTGTAAGTATACATTATGCTTGCATTTTTTAAAATGCATAATTAATCACATTTTTAAGAAATATGGAGTTCAGAGGGAAAACAAGCCATTAAAATAGACTAAATTATACATAGGCTTCTCTCATAGCTCAGTTGATAAAGAATCTACCTGCAATGCAGGAGACCACGATTCGATTCCTGGGTAGAGTAGATCCCCTGGAGAAGGGATAGGCTACCCACTACAGTATTCTTGGGTTTCCCTTGTGGCTCAGCTGGTAAAGAATCTGCCTGCAATATGGGAGACCTGGGCTTGAGCCCTGGGTTAGGAAGATTCCCTAGAGAAGGGAAAGGCTACCCACTCCAGTATTCTGGCCTGGAGACTATATAGTCCACAGGATTGCAAAGAGTCGGACACGACTGAGCAACTTTTACTTTCTTTTCATATTATATATGTGTGTGTATATTTATATGTGTGTATATATATATATATAAAATAATATATACACACCTCAGTATGTGAATGTGCTTATGTAAGTACTTTCAATGAGTTATAATAATATAGTTAAGTATATAATTTACTTCACTTCAGTTCAGTTCAGTTGCTCAGTCATGTCCGACTCTTTGCGACCCCATGAATCACAACATGCCAGGCCTCCCTGTCCATCACTAACTCCCGGAATCTACTCAAACTCATGTCCATCAAGTCAGTGATGCTATCCAGCCATCTCATCCTCTGTCATCCCCTTCTCCTCCTGCCCCCAATCATATATATAATATAATATAGTGAACAATACTATATATATTACATAATATATAATGCTATGTGTATATATATATATATATATATATATATATATACTTGTGTTGGGCTTCCCTGGTGTCTCAGATGGTAAAGAATCTGCATGCAATGTTGGGAGACCTGGGTTTGAACCCCAGGTTAGGAAGATCCCCTGGAGAAGGGCATGGCAACCCATTCCAGTATTCTTGCATGGAGAATCCTCATGGACAGAGCAGCCTGGTGAGCTACAGTCCATAAGGTTGCAAATAGTCAGACATGACTGAGCGACTAAGCACATATTATGTTGTTGTTGCTTACTTGCCAAATTCTGTCTGACTCCTTTGCAACTGGATGGACTATAGACCTTGCATGGGAAACCCAGGCAAGAAGACTGGAGTGGGTTGCCATTTCCTACTTCAGGGGATCTTCTTGACCCAGGGATTGAACCCATGTCTCCTAATTTGTCAGGTCAATTCTTTACCATTGAGCCACCAGGGAAGCATAAAAGTCAGAAATTATAAGGACCTGATAGAAGCAGAAATGGTTAAGAACATGTGGGAAAAATACAGAAAAGAACTATACAAAAAAGGTTTTAATGACCTGGATAATCATGAGGCTGTGGTCACTCACCTAGAGCCATAGATCCCGGAATGTGAGGTCAAGTTGGACTTAGGAAGCATTACTATGAACAAAGCTAATGGAGGTGATGAAATTACAATTGAGCTATTTAAAATCCTAAAAGATGATGTTGCTAAAGGATAAAAATATTGATGTTGCTGGCACTCAATATGCCTGCAAATTTGGAAAACTCAGCAGTGGCCACAGAACTGAAAAAGATTAATTTTCATTCCAATCCCAAAGAAAGGCAGGCGAAAGAATGTTCCAATTACCATACAATTGTGCTCATTTTATATGCAAGCAAGATATGCTCAAAATTCTTCAAGCTAGGCTTCATCAGTATGTGAACTGAGAACTTCCAGATGTACTATCGGGGTTTGGTAGAGACAGAGGTACCAGAGATCAAATTGCCAGTATTCATTGGATCATGAGGAAAGAGAGTTTCAAAAGTCATCTACTTCTGCTTAACTGACTACATTAAAACCTTGTGTGAACCACAGCAAAATGTGGAAAATTCTTAAAGAGAATACATTACCTGTCTCTACTGAGAGATCTGTATGGGTTTTCAAGAAGTAATAGTTAGAATATTACATGGGACAACTGACTGGTTCAAAATTAGGAAAGGCGTATGTCAAAGCTATATATTGTCACCTTGCTTATTTAGCTTCTATGCAGAGTACTTCATGTGAAATGCAGGGCTAAATGAATCACAAACTGGAGTCAAGACTGTGGGAAAAAATAGTCTCAATCTCAGATATGTAGATGGTATCACTTTAATATCAGAAAGTGAATAGGAACTAAAGAGCCTGTGATGAGGGTAAAAGAAAGTAAAAAAGCTGGCTTGAAATTCAACATTAAAAAAAAAAAAAGCTAAGATCATGTCATTCAGTCCCGTTAGTTCAGTTTCAGTTCAGTTCAGTCGCTCAGTCATGTCCGACTCTTTGTGACCCCATGAATCATAGCACACCAGGCCTCCCTGTCCATCACCAGCTCCCGGAGTTCACTCAGATTCATATCCATCGAGTCGGTGATGCCATCCAGCCATCTCATCCTCTGTCGTCCCCTTCTCCTCCTGCCCCCAATCCCTCCCAGCATCAGAGTCTTTTCAAATGAGTCAACTCTTCACATGAGGTGGCCAAAGTACTGGAGTTTCAGCTTCAGCATCATTCCTTCCAAAGAAATTCCAGGGCTGATCTCCTTCAGAATGGACTGGTTGGATCTCCTTGCAGTCCAAGGGACTCTCAAGAGTCTTCTCCAACACCATAGTTCAAAAGCATCAATTCTTTGGCGCTCAG